>JACCIC010000160.1:660000-922500 GCA_018907035.1 Sycobia sp. Sy_11 | reverse complement strand
AATGTACATATAAGGTACAAAAGTATACGCCCTTAATTTTGATCAATCAGGTCCAATAAAAGAATAAGCTTCCTGTGACAACTGAGTAATATTTAATAATCCTAATTAATCATTAAAAATTGAAATTTCTCAAAATATTAAATTTTAATCGCTTTTAGCGTCTACGATGACGCGAAACAACAACAAAAAAGTTTATCTGTTTCAATATCTAAGAATAATGACCGTTAAGGGCAATAAAATAACGTTGCGTGATAAAGTCAATATAGCTCGATATGTCCCTAAATAAATTTCGGATTCAGTGCTCCGGGATATTAAATACAGATGCATTAACTTTCAGCATCTGTTTCGCTTAGTTTAAATACGGTTTGATTTATTGCAAACGGTTGATTCGTTCCGGGCAAATCTTATTTTGCCGTAAAAAGAATCTGAAAACGACCAGTATAGATATTTATTGATTCTAATGGGCAATATTAATAACAATAACGTTCATTGTACTTATTGAATCTATGCTTAGCATAGATCTGCTGTAAATGAAAGAAAATGATGCAAATGAAAAGGTACTATTAATGGATAAGTCTATTAATATTATTTGATAGTGATGAACATACATGAATATTAGTAGGTATTATAATGGTAATATGTAATTATTATGATTTATGTGGAATTATTCTTTTAAAAGAACCTTTTAATTTCTTTTCATTGTATTAAAAACGTTATATACGGCGAGAATTTTTATATAAAAATTGTAAAATACACCACCATTCTGCGCGGATTTTCTGTAAAACCCCTTAATCATGCAAAAATATCCATTCATTGTGTAACGTCAGGCTAACTGACGTACAAAAAGTTGCTTTCAAAAGAAAGCCTTCCGATTCGACAATTTCCCGTGAAAGCTAAGTGATTGTTTAATTTCTTTAATTTATTAACTTTCTTTGTAGATTTCGGATGTTCAAAAAATAATCGTACAATGAGATGAATCAGTATTCAGCAGAACTTCGTGCTTCTTATTTCGTGATCGTAGTTTTTATCTACTCGATGTTTTACATAAATAATTTTGAAAGAAATAAGTATCGTTATAGCAATCGTCTAAAATAATCATAAAACTTTATATAGCCATTTTCTATAGTAAATAAAGCCATACTGGTCAGATCGAAAGAGATCCATTGCCCATCTAAATCTATGAATTACCCTAATCAAAGCTGGTAAGCTCATCTCGGTGAAACTATACTTCTGAATCTCTAATATAAAAATATCTTTTCTAATTTTTATGTATTTTAAATTTACTTTAAATGTAAACTAATATAGTTGATTTGAATGATTGGTATTTGATATTATCATATTACAGCATCTTAAACAGAGCCGGTTATGTATAGAAACGTCTGTCTAGCCCACGTGAAATAAAATCATTTTATAGCGTCTATATGGCGAATACATTTTTCCATCAAATTTGTACGAAAATAGTTTAAACGAAAAGTAGATCATGATAATAGCGTTTACTAAGTATATACCGAATTAATATGTTCCTGATTTTTTCGCGCCTACTTATATCCTTCCATTTCTTCAGTAATACGCAGACGTTTCGCCAGCGTCCTAAACTTCAATCGCGAAACTATCCTCCCATCCGTAGTATTTCACCAAAATGGATATCCAAGCATTGCGCTCAGGAGGCAATGCCATTTAAATCGCCTTCGGATTATTATTATCCGGTCTGTGTAGCTGGCGCATTTCTGTTATAATTGGCTTCAGCGACGTATCGTTAATTTGCCGAGCTGCTAAGTGAATCGCTATCACATTTGGATCTCAGATACGTGGAAAAGTGACGCGCAACTCGCGGAGAGATTGATTTTCATAACGTAATAGTCTTCGATACCCTTCTATTATTCCATAATAGAGCTGGCTCTATTGCGAAGAAAATAATATTAAAATCAAAATTAGATTGAAGTAATTCAGGGGATCTCCTTGTATATATAAGACAATATTAAAAAGTTTTAATTGTGCAACTTTTACCCTAAGAGATATGGTGGGCTCATAGATATATTCAAATATTTTCATTGCTTTTAACATTTCGTCGGGTTTCTCCTTTCTACAAAATAAAATTTCATGTTCCCTACTGATGCATCCATCAGGTGTTCCAAGGAAAAACTTACACACAAGAGTTATTTGTTCGATTAAGTAAACTTTGTTTTTTGTTTTTCATAATATCTAAAAGAATCCCGTTGAGTTTTTTAGCATGCCACTGTTCGTTAAGAATCGTGAAAGTTTAAAATGTGAGTTGCCTATGTATCCATCTTATGAAAAGACCAAGTTTTTCCTCGGCACTTTTAAATTATTATAGAAAAGTACTTAAAAAGCCCATCGTAATTTTCGCTCTTATATCAGAAAATATTACCTAAATGCTTCCAAAATTAGTATAACACGAAATTTCCTTCTGAAAGTAAAAAGGAAAATCTTGCTTTTATAAAATCTAATTCCCATTTTTAGTAAAACAGAATAAAAGATATAACGCATTACTATTTTTTAAAGTAATTTTTAATTATTTTTTGATTAAAAATATTTACTACTAATTTGTATTAATTTCATAGGAAAAACAAGTGTTTGTTTAAACAATGAAGCATAAGCTTATCAAATATGAGGAGCCCTACTTTTCTCTGATTATTTAAAGCCAGCACTTCAAGAAAAATAAGTAAGTTCACAGTGTGCTGTAAAAAGAAATTGATTTTCCTACTCATGTACATTTCATACGTGCTTTAACTTCGTCAATTCTGTTAATTAATGCTTGGACGAATTAACTTACGTACACTAGCGTTATTTTATAATACTTATATTTCATAGATAATAGGACCAGCATGATCTATTTTATTAATTAATAAAGCGACCTTAAAATAGTTCCACCGAGTTCAAGTAATCGCAAGCCTAAAATCAAAATTTCGATCACGGTATTGACCAACTCCAGAACAAAAACTTTGGCTAATTATCGAGGATCGGGGAGCGTCGGAGCGTCGGAGCGAACAAACCACAAACTATATAATACGCCGAAGGGAACACGCCCGTGTAGATGCATATTTTGCTGAAGAAGAGAGACAGAGAGAGAGAAAGCAGTGTTGATCCCGCTTGAGTCCCTCTCCCTCCCTCAACCTTTCTGTCTGTCTCTCTCTCTCTCTCTCTCTCTCTCTCTCTCTCTCTCTCTCTCTCTCTGTAGTGAGCACACTGGGATTTTACGAGTGCGCACCTTGCACATGATGGCTGTACACTGGGATTTTACCGGACAAACATGCCGCGAGGCATGTGCGGACAATATGACTTTCGAAGAAGAAGTACAGAATGTCTGTTTCACGAGGCCGCCGCCGGCGTCGCTCTTACGCATTCCGTGCTTACCAGTCGAGGATTGATCGAATTCGTGCATATTCTTAAATTTCGGACACCGACCGACGTAATGTTTGACAGCAGTTGTCTGCTCGTTCAAAATTAAGAAAAGTAAAAACCGGTAAAACCCTTTAATGATTTCTTTCTATTATAATAGCCAAGACCGAACGGTAATATTTCCCAGTCGAATTATATCGCGGGACAGCACAATGTGCGGCGGTTTTCTTTTTTACAATTCTTCCGTAATGTGTAAAAAGAGTTGTGTATATTTGTAAAATTATAATAACTACATTTCATTCCCTGTAAGAATCCATTTACATCGTAATCATTACCAAGAATATATTATAATAATTCATAAAATATCTCTCGCATAATCTCACATCCCAGGCAGAGTGTGTGTGTGTATATATATATATATATATATATATATATATATATATATATAGATTTGAAAATTTATGCTCGCCGCGCGTATGAAAAGTTCGAAATAAAAAAGCATTAAAAAAAATTCACGTAAATTCTAAGAAGTTCAGAGAAAATTGCTCGCACTTACGGGATTATTCGTAGTAATTAAGATCTTCGAGGCAGAGCGCATTAGCCAGTAAATTATATATAATCTAAATTTTTTATCCAAGTACACTCTATTAAATTATTACTTTAACGCGATGTTGTCTAAAGGTCTCGGGAGGTGGGAGCCGGGGGTAAGGCTTCATTCGAGTGTCTTCTGACTGACGTTTTCCGCGATAGAGAGAAAAATTATTAGCGGTAAGGTTTGAGTAAATAATTGGGCAATTTCGTATTCCAGCGCGGGTCGGACTTTAATGTATTTGATTTTATATCTGATTCAAATGGGACTGTAATTACGCGTACGATAAGTCAAGCTCGAATAATAAAAATTTCCCCTCCGAGTGCCCCTTACGTAAATACAATTATACTGTATACGGCGCCGCGCACAATGCCTATGTAATGAATCATTTACGATCTAATGGCACTAGTGAAGTAATTTTACCTAATAAATATTGCTTTGTCGTTAATCATTGAACTATTATGATTATAAAAAAAGTCAATTTGAGAACTCAATAATAAGCATCCTTAAAGTCCATTCGATACAGAATATTAATCCATACTACGAGTATGTTTTAGCGTAATTCGAACTATAGAACAGCAACGCACGTTTACGTCATCGAACGATAGAAAATATATAGGAGGATGAGGAATTACCGAAATCTCGCGAACTTGCACTCGGATGCATTGGCGTCAATCTCGAAAGAGGTCGATGGCATCATTGTGTGAGACAATTAGACTGTAAAAAGCGCCGCGTTAACTTACGCGATAACTCGCTTATAAAATGCATATATTAGCAAATATTACTCTTCCGAGCCACGGATAAGCGAGAGTATCATGGTGGATTTGCAGGCCGACTGCAGCTGAAATCCGATATTCCTCTCTCTCTCTCTCTCTCTCTCTCTCTCTCTCTCTCTCTCTCTCTGATTCTACATAAATTTAGGACAAACTGATTAAGATAATCATGTTTTGTGCTTATTTAATACTTATGGAATGACCTTCCAACGTATATCCCAAATATTTATAATTCTTCAATTATTTAAAAGCTGTCTACATCGGCATTTCACTAGTGTCAAATAAATATATTGGAAAAGATTTGTTTTTGTAGCACGTGACCTCGCGCTACATCATTATAATTATTTTTTTTTGTATAATTGCTGTTTTTTTTATAAGTCTTGAGTTATTTAATGTTTTCTTCCCTTGTTTTGATATATATTTTTTTCTGTTGTAATTTTTATATGTGATGCTTAATCACAACATCACTTCGAGAATTAGCTATTGTTAATCCATTATTGCTTTTTATACGATGTAACGGTTGCATCGGACCTCCCGAGTCCGTAGCTTAAGTAAAATGTACGCATGCTCATCCTCTCTCTCTCTCTCTCTCTCTCTCTCTCTCTCTCTCTCCCTCATTCTCTCTTTCGTGTGCTCTGCTTATGCCCCGCGCGAAATAGTTGTAGCCTCAGCCGGTCGTCGAGGAGGATGCGAGCGAGCCTCGTCGGCGCCTTTCTCTATTCGCCACCTTCCCCTTCCACCTTCCTCGGCAATTTAATTATCGGCCATCTGGGTGCGCGCGTGGGTGCGCAACGAGAAAGTGATTTGCGCGTAAAGAGAGAAAGATATATATATATATATATATATATATATATAGAGAGAGAGAGAGAGAGAGAGAGAGAGAGAGAGAGACAGAAAGAGAATGGGTGGAGGGGAGAAAGGAGAGGCTGTGGGGCGCGAGCGCTGCCGTCCGATTACGCGTGGCCGCCCAGAGGGCTCAAACCGTAGAGGAGTTGCTGCCGCGCGCCGCGGCGATCGTTCGCCCGGCAAATTGCATCGGACTCGAGGTTGCGAACGCGCGCGTAGCCGTGATGGGGGGGGGGGGTGGCGAGTGACTTCTTCCCTTCGGACCGTTAGTCGTCTCCCTCCGCGTCTATTTTATAGTACAGACTCAGATCGTACCGTATACGCTGGCTTATATTGATGGGCCAGACGGCAGAGAATGGCCGACCGTTAGGCTTCTATACTAGAGGATCGTTAGTAGAGAACATTATGGCACTCGTTAAAATTCGCTTTAATCGCATTTTCATATGCCGAAAATGGGTATGGGATTTGCTTTCTGGCGTTTAATACAAATTATTGTTCAAATGAGCAATGGAATTTCAGTGAAGGCCAAATTCCAAAATTGAATGAGAAGTAATCATATTTCTGTCCTAGTACTAGAAAATTTTATAATAATTATTGACGGTATATTAAAATAGTTCTTAGCCTCTTTGATTTTCACGTTTTGATCTCTTGCTTGAAACATGAATATAATTTTAAAAAAATGTATTAACAATAATATATAAAATGCAATGAAAAAGGTTTGAATTACGGAAAGGGTTTGTTTTAATACGGATGACATCTGGAAATTGGTTTTTCCTAATTTTTCTATGTAACGTATAGAAAAAAGCATTGAACACTAAGTGATGGATAACCACGTAAACAACGCATATGCCTTTTTTCATCTCTTTTCACGAAGAGAATACTTTTTCATTGTAACGTATTTCCAACATTCTCTTATATAAATATATATCTTTCACAATAGTCGACCCCAATATTTATTATAATATAAGTTTACCAGCGACATGTTACGGTAATTTACCGTTTAAATTTCGCCGCTTCAGATTGCGTGTGTCGGTTATAAAACTATTATGTACTTTCGTCATTTTAAATTACCAACTACATTATATATATATATATATATATATACCGAGAGTTACTGCCTAGAATTTTTTTCGTTGCGATAAAGGATAAACACTACATGATAGTATATCTTGAATGAAAATAATCATCCGCGAATTACGGAATTACGAGGCGAATTAAATTTTTTAATACATGATTTATAACGTTTAACCCGACGCTTGTTAAAAGTGCGGGTATTATGTGTGTGTGTGTCTATATATATATATATATATATATATATATATATATATATATATATATATATGTATACAGACGGTCGGCACAAGCGCTGCACGCGCGCGCACTCACGACGTTCTTGCCCGCGTTTATTTGACATTGCACGCGAAATATAATCTAGCCTCTGCTGGATCTGCATAGCGTTCCACACACACACAATATACACACACACATATGACAGCGAGAGGAATGGAAACTTGAGCCAATGTCACTTTTCACATAGTGACGTAAGGAGAGGGAGGGAGAGTGAGCGAGTAGTTCATCTGAGACTTCAATCTCGCTAAATCGCAAACTCCGAACGCACTGGTATAAGGGGGTCGTAAATGACAGGTAGCTGATTATAAAACTTTATATTATTCAACGAGATATATTTGCAAGTATGCGAGATCGTAAATAGTTGGTGCGCTCGTTACACAATCTTTTCAATATATATGTAAACTTATATTCCATCGTATTACAAATCTATTTTATAAATCTATTTTGCAATCGCACTGGAGATCAAAATGTTCACCAGAGTATATTCAGAGTATCTATTCTTAATTAGGTAACATCAATATAGTATTTAAGGTGTAATTTAATTCATTGATTAATATATATATATATATATATATATATATATATATATATATATATAGTATTGTGTGTGTGTTGTGTGTGTGTGTGTGTGTGTGTGTGTGTGTGTGTGTGTGTGTGTGTGTGTGTATGTGTGCGTCCATCAATAAGAAAAAAATATCAAATAGCGTTTAAAGAAAATACGAATTGCTCCAATACAAATTACAATTACATAGCCACTTCACTTGTTAAAAGAAAAAATATTCAGATTAGATGAAATTCAGGAATTATCAGATTTGTGCACTTACTCATATAGTCAATAATTTATAGTTCTTGGATCGAATAAACTACAAAGTGTAGATATTGAATAAAAGCAGGATATATTGAATATATTATTAGCAAATAGAGGTTTATTGGTGTATTATTATGTATTATATAATACATATGTATTATTATGTCGACAATTGTCAACGAAACTATCTATTTTTATTGGTCTTACAGTCTTCGTACAATAATATAATTATAATTATAATGATGGTCATATTGTCTTTGCATATACTTAAAATCGTATAAAGTGAAATATAAAAAATACTACTATTTCAAACAGTAGCAATGAAATATTCATGACAAATGTAGCAATTTTATGCTCGCCACAAAAGACTAGATCGACCTACAAGAAGTTTTACTAATTCGTCAAACGAAGTCAGTTTCAATTATGAGCACTGAGCAATATCGATCCATGATATATAACATAAATACTCCAAACTTCGTACGTATAAGTGTCGTAAGTAGTAACTGGCGTGTTCGGACGGACAATTTATACACCAGCCAGTATCGAGATAATTACTCAATCTGTACTACACAATATATAGCATCAATGTGAAAAGGGAAAATGGAATATTTATGTGAAATTTATAAGAATATATCTATGATACATGTAAAGAATGCGTGAAATTGTTTCAATTCTAACAGTGTGTGTTTCCTTTTTATAAAAATTGAATATCAGATAATTTTATTGAGAATTAAATTTTTATATTCGGTTTTAAATATTTGTATCATATTAATAAAATAAAGTGTTTCAATAGATCGGCAAAAAAAGATAATTTATGTGTATTTATTTAATACAAATTCATGGGCTATCTTACACGATTTCATTTCACATAATTTAGTACATCGAGTTCTATTTTCCTTTCCTTGAGTTTTGATCATCAGAAATTACCTTTGAACCAATTTTCTTTTTAATTTGAAAAAGCATTTATTTGTTAGTCTAAATAAATATTAAAAACTTCAAAATATTGAATAAAATTCTACTGACGTGCCCATCAATTCACAAAGAATTTATTCAATGTCAACAAATCATTATTGAAACCAAATAAACCGAAACGCGCTAGATCTATAAAACTGCACTTTTACCATTTTATAATATAATACGCGGATCATCATTGAATAATAGAACGGTCCTTAAATCATCTCCAATTATGATACCACTATATCCTGGGACTAGGATAATTTCACTGCCGTCGTAAAAATAAAGCGAACGAAGTTAACGGGGAGGAATAAAGGGGAAGCCGGCGGAGCCCGGGATACGTCGGTTTATCTCCATTTGGAGACGCGTTATTACGAAAACGTCAGTTGCCAACGGTATAACAGCCGCGCTTCGGTTGAAGTCAACGCGCGCTTGTATATACTTATATATATATATATATATATATATATATATATATATATATATTCCGCTCACTCGCACCGCTGGCCTGATATATTCAAATTTTTCGCTTCTGTCGGCTCCCGGGTGGCGCATCGTTGATTTCTCCCCCGGGCGATGGTGCGTGTTGTAATATACACATACATAAATAATGCACGGCCGACGGTGACGCCGCGCCCTCGGGCGGGGATAACGCGAGCGGACGCGCGGCCGAACTCTCGAAACGAGGAAGCGAAAGCGAAATTGAAACTGCGCGGGTGGATTTTTCGACCGCGCGCGCCACCCACCGCCACCGCCGCCGCCGCCGCGCTTTACGATTACGATCGCGCGTTTAGTGTCTCTGCTTTGCAAATTAGTCCTCGACTACGTTTTCGACGGAATTGCGCAATGCGCTCGGGTCGTAAATTGCCGGGTGGAGCGGGTGTGGGGGGGGGGGCAGGCGGTTTATCGTCGCTCCCCAGCGCATTTTTTCCCGCATTCGATAGAATAGACGCGGCGTAACGAAGCGTTTTTGCCGCGAAGCCTCGAGAGGAGATTCGGTTACGCGCGAGCTTTTAATACGCGCCAACTGGCCGCGAAATTGAATTCTCCTTGCATATATTGCACATGTACTTTCACTCTTCGCGCTCGTCGTTTGGAAATTATTTTGGGCCCGTGCGTTTATAATATAACATAATAGCTTCGTGAAACGCGTAGTTAATCTTCCGCATGGGACATCGGGTTGAATAAATTTCATACCGAGATTAATAATGCTCGATTCGGCGAGCATGTAAAACTTTCTTATTTGCAAAATTTATTATTAATGTAATCGGACGACGGCAGGATATTACACGAATAAAACTAGCTGATATGCATATGAGAATAATAATTAATTTAATGGAAAATTATTCTGATCGGAAATGTCTCTGCCTTCCGTTTAATGTGAATAGGACGGGCATCTTTTCTAGAAGTCAATTTTTTAAAAGTGGCATTGTTAAAAAAAATCATCCGCTTATCTATCGTAATAAAAAAAAAGTATTAATGCGAAACGCCAAGCATTTTCAAGCGTTGAGATAAAGAGAATGAGAGAGAGAGAGAGAGAGAGAGAGCGTGCCTCGGGCGCTTTTATGACGTTCGTGAAACTTTTCAGAGTCACTTTGGAGTACCGTACTTATCTGCCCTGGTGGCCATTTTTAACGATATCTAAAACTCTACTACTTTGTTCGTATTTAATAATGGCTCAATTCATCGGTCTAGTTTGTTTTTTTTTCTGAAAAGGATCTATTCTACCGTAAAGTTCAGAAGTATTTTAATTTAGTGTTTCTAGATTTTTCAATAGAACGGAATAATCCTTTTTCTCTATTCAATTTCAATCTATAAAATTGATATAGATAAAAAAGAGATTTATTTTATTAGTATCAGAATTAGAATGGAATTATCGATATATTTTTGCATTAAAAATCTTTGGAGAATGTCGATTCAATAATCATTTTGAATAATTCAAATTATTCTTATGTCAATTGTTTTACACTAAACTAACCAATATTTCTCTGGGTTTTACTGTATTTATCAACTAATACAATTATCACGATTATAATGACAGTAAGACTGTTTATTATCACCTCCATAGAATCTAAATTAAAAATTCAATGAATAAAAAATTAAACAAAAATTCAAAAATAAAAAAAAATTATATTAAATTTATATTAGTTTTATAAAAACCGTAGGACCGATAAAAATATTGATCACTTTTAATAATGATTTTTGTTCCTGAATTTCCGTAAGCTCAGTGATAAAGTAAATGCACACGCATAAATATTCCTATAATCTCACACAGAGTCTGCGCATACCAGGAAAATATTAAGCAATTTATTCACGCGTTCAGTCCATTGAATGAATCTCCCCTCGGCTATCAACGATCTCATATAAACAGTCGAAAGAATAAATCCCGCGCATAAGAACAAAAGAATTATGCTGTTCATTGAGACGGAAGACAGGGATATCAGTGTGTCTCGGCTCCTATATATAAACAGAAGAAGAAAGAGCTACGGTACGTCGATGTACAGAGGCACCGACGTGAACGGTACTATATATATATGCAATATTGATCTTCCATCTCTTCCATTCAAGGCAGCGACCGAGGCTCGTTCTCGCATCGATTTCCCAAGCGCGCGCGCGCGCGCGAATTCAAACAACGATGGCTATCGGTCGCGCGCGCATTTACTTGCATAAAGAAGCGGCGGGAGCGTTGGAAATTTTACATGTGCATACACACACACACACACACACACACACACACACACACGCGCGCGCGCGCGCGCGCACACATATATATAAATTCTACGATATAATTATATCTGTATATCGAGTCAGGGCAACGGCAGCAGCGGCAGTCCCTGCGAGAGTTTCGCGGAAATTTCTCTCGTCCGGCAATAACGGAGCATACGCGCGAGCAGCGGATTCGGGGAAAGCAGTCGTTTTACGACAAAGCCCCGAGTTACCCCGGATAATAATTAAAAGCCCGCCCGTAATGCGCGGAGCTTAATGGGCGACACGGCGCGCTCTTGCCTTCGCAGGCGCATACGCGCGTCTACCTGCGTCGGACAGATTTCGAGAGTCGGTCGAGTAAATTTACATCCGGCACTTGGCGCGAGCGGCGGTGGGGGGCGGCGACGTGCCGCGACTGCCGAAATTATACACACACACACACACACACACATATATTTATATATACACATATATATATATATATATATATATATAACCAGTAGGACTGGATTGATATTGGCGGGGGCCTATGGGCTAGATAATTATGCTGTTAAATTACTCAGCGATACGTGCAACAGATCGTGAAATGTATATCGTTATCAAGAATATCGGTTAATACATTTAATAATAAATAACGTAAGTACAATAACAATAAAAATTTAAGCGATATTTACTTTTAGTTTTTCTTTATTTTAGACCGTCGCAGAACTCGAATACAGAGAAATACGAAAAACATAAGACAAAATTAATAGTATTTTACAGATGTATAAAATTGTTTACATATTATATTCACGGAGATATAGATTGCGATATTAAATTCGAAATATCGATATTGGTATGACATTTACCAAATTATCGATAAATGATGTCGATTAATCGATTAACATTTATAGATATGCAATCCTTACGTTTAGCACTGCTCTATGAACGTCTCATCTGAAGAGCGATAAATTAAATGATAAATTACATTTTATAGAATATTATAATTGTATATAGATCAATATTGAAATGCTTAAAACAGTCCATCAAGATTAGAATTAACACTGCCCAACAAGCTTCGATCGATATTGATAAAATTAAAGCTATGCGCATTTTCCTTCCTCAAGCGGTGATATACTAGTATACACTCGAACAGGATCGTATAAAATTTCGTTAATATTGATACAGCTAAAATTTCCAATCTTTATACAAAAAGTCCCCAAGCTCTGCTAAGAGTAAAAAATTCAAACTTATAGCCGAATTTCAGCAGCGTTTGGAACAGTATAGCAATTATCAGCAAAATTTAATAATACATACATAAAATGTTAGAAATATTGCTAATTTGGTAAAAACAACCAGTGAACATTTGTAAATGCGTAATTGGTTCGAGATTTTGCCCTTTAAACTTTGATAAGAGTTTGAGTCAGAGTGCTTACATATTAAATGAAATTATCACATTTTGATATAAATTCATAAACTTGTTCCAAAAGTTGAAATTTTACCCTCTAATTGGTAGCTGTAAACAAAGTTCGACAACATAAATTTTTCTGTGAAATGTTATAACTAAAATGCACTGTTTTGAAACTATGAGAATTATTCAAGCTTATTAAAAAAAATACCACTAATAAGAATTTATCAATATTAAATGGAACACTTAGACTAAGACCCCCAAGAGTCCTTATACAAATCCGGCCCTGCAACACAGAGTGCTGATTTTGGTTTCTCTATAGATGCTCGACAGGTCTGTGGACTGGATTACAGAGCGCTTCCTTCCTGGACCAATTGGAATATCTCGAGAGGCTATTTGAACAGGATTTTTGCGAATTTCTTGCTTTTATTTTCGATTTCCAATATGTGGAAAACGACACACGTGCAAAGGCAAAGCTGAATTCGATAAATCAAGACTCTTCACAATTGTCGACGACGCTCATTCAATTTTTTCGGAGAGCTTAAATTTTTTAACAAAAGTAATATTAGCACGTACTCAATCAATGGAAAATAGGTAATTCAAGAACAAAATTACAAAAAACTTGAAATACGAAGATTTTTGGAGTCATTAATAACTATTTCTGTACCATATTAGCGAAATTCAAAATAACTTAATAATTTTAAAAAAATGCTTGAAACAAACGCGAGCACGTTTTATTTGTAGCACGTCTTGAATTTGTAATAAACATTGAAGAGTTAATAAAAAGTACGCAATTGTCTTGTCGCATCAAATAATCTTCGTATTGTGACGGAAACTAGTAAATGCTATAGAACTTCAGGACTGTGTCGCCTGCAAGCGATTGGTTTATGATTTTTTCTGAATTCTAACTACTCGAACTATTCAAATATAACATGTAGTTACATAACATATTCAATTATGTTATTATACATCTGTTGCGTCCGGCGAACGAAGGGGTTCGACACATTATCAGCGACTGATAATCCTTTGCCAACAATAGAATATTTATTCAATTCTTTGTTATTGACTTAAAATTGAATTAAACTCGGTGAATAAAGCGAAATTTATCAAGAAACGTTGCTTGTCTCGTACATCTAGATTCTGCCGCGAATGTGCGCCAACCAAAAAAATGTTACAACTAGGCCGGATAACTGATAAAACAAAATCCGTACACCGAATAATTAGTGCTGGGTACTTCGCCTTTTTTAATTACAGGGTCGCGATATATCGTTTACCCTGTATCTTTCAACTACCTATATATAGCTACAAATTAATCACCCAACGCACGCAATCCTTTAACTCGGATCTTCTCCCAGTACCTCAACCTCACAAAAAACATCGACTCGCAGTATAATATAAGAACACACACACACACACACACACACACACACACACACACACACACACACTCTCACACATATATATACATATATTGTTTATCGGCCCTCGCAAGAATGCGGGACTCCTGCAGTGCACGCGCGGGCACAGTTAGGCGCGATTCGCCCGATAATACGTCGGGGAAGCGGGCGGCGCGCGCGTATCGAACCGTCCGTCGCGTCGGCCGTCCCGTTCGTTTTCGTTTCTCGCGCGCGCACGCACGCGACCGCGCAGTGGCGGATGACCTGCGACCCCCCCCCTCATCTCCTGTTCCATGTATCATAGAGAAGCCCGTTAAGGAAATCCATCGGCACAAGGGATGAGGAGAGTGTGTAGTTTTTACCCGTGAGAAATTATATTATATATATTTATATACCGTGGGCCAATGCCCGGCTGACGTTCTTTCAAATCTATATATATATTGTTGTAGCAGAACATGGTGCTGGTATAAAAATAGTTAAACATAGGTTGTAGACAATCTTATGTATTTCTAATGTTGCGGGAAAATGTTCGGCTTCGTTGAACGGTACTAGGAAATGTTTCTGTATAGTTTATGATTACATGCTGGGATTTCCTCTAAGGCAAACAGACTGGCTATGAGAGTGTTTTAAGCGTACAAGCACGTATTACTATAGTTTTTATTTATAATTTGCTATTTAGATAATATGAATATAAATTTATCATTAGACCGATCAAATTAAATCCAACTGACAGTTCATATGAATTTATTTGAAAATTTCCGTCTCGCTCGAGCATTTTTTCTTATTACAATGCAGGAGGAATCAATATTACATGTGATTAATATACGTAAATTATTCAGTCTTAAATTACATAAAATAATAGTTATTTTTGTAATTCTATAATAATAAACTATAATTAATAGTTTATTATTACTACCCATACCGACCGCGTAAAACAACTAATATCTGTTTTAAAATGTATTCCTAAGTAAAACGACTGCTTTACAGAATCAGTGAGTTTATACATAATCAAAGATATAGGCGCAGAAAACAGGCCGTCGAGTTATACATGCGTCTTTTATTTATTTCTAACTTTAGACGGAATTTACGAGCTTTGATGAACTTTATTCCTTTTTCTTTTTTTCAAAACGAATGCACCACTCCGATCGGATAGAGGATGTTCGGTACGCGTTCGATTCGTTTTTCACGGCACGCGTGCCCGGAGCGCGCAAAAATACTTCATATATACGGTATACATATGCGTTCCAGGGCAGATCTAAACGCAAGATGCGTTTTGCATTTACGTCAGAGTAAATATCGAAGCATACGCGTACTGCATGCATACAGGCAGGATAATATAATAAATTCATTGCAAAACTTTTGGCTCGATTCGAAAATTCGTATGGAGCTCTTCCTTGTTCATTTATCAATCAATAATTATCAGAGATTTGAATATTTCCTACACTTTTTTTTAATGCGAACTTCGAAAAAGTTAGTATTACCTCCGTGCAAAGTACTTTTCAATAAATGTTTAAAATAAATATTTTAAGAAAAAAATCAACAGTATATAATTTTGTTGATTTAATTCATGAAGATTAAAAGGTATAACAAAAAAATAATTCAATGCTAAAATTGAAAAGAATTAACCTTCATAGAAAAAAAAATTGATAAATATAGACTGTTAATGTAAATGATTAACTAGATTAATGAAAAATAAGAGAATTACAAGTCATTTTTGCTTTTCTTCCGAACGTTCATGGATGAATAATTTTGTAGAATCTCATAAATCGTAAGCCAACATCTAATATAATAATATATAATACTAATATAAACATTACGAGAGTAGTACCAGTAGCACCTGGCCCAACAAATAAAACTCAAAATTTGTGAAAAAAATATATTTATTTTTGAACAGAATCTCCTTTCAGCTCTATATACTTTTCCTTGTGATGTTCAATAAGTTAGATACCCTTTTGTAATAAGAATTGTCAAGCTACTCGTAAGAGCCATGAACTACCAACATCACCTCTTCATTGTTGGAAAATCTTTGACCAGCTAGCTATTCCAATTCTGGGAACAGAAAATAATCCGAGGGAGCTAAATCTGGCGAATAGAGTGCAGGGGGAAGCAATTCAGACTTTAATTCGTTAATTTTGGCGATTGCAATAACGGATGTGGGAGCTGGTTCATTGTCTTGATGGAACAACACTTTCTTCTTAGCCAAATACGGCCATTTTCTTGATTTTTTTCGCTCAAATGTTGCAGTAAGTTCGCACTAATACTAGCCATTGGTAGTTTTTTCCTTTTTCAAGATAGTCAATGAAAATTATCCCACACACATCCTAAAAAAACCGACGCCACAACCTTGCATGCAGATAGAACGATCTTTGCCTTCTTTGGAGCCGCTTCTCCTTTTTGAGTCCATTGTTTTGATTGTTCTTTTGTTACTGCTGTGAAGTGGTGGACCCATGTTTCATTCATGGTTATAAAACGGCGCAAAAATTCGGCTTTATTTTTGCAAAAGATTGCCAAACACTCAACTGAACCATCTTCATGACGCTGTTTTTGTTCTATTGTGAGCAAATGCGGCACTCATCTTGCGCACAGATTTGCCATCTCCAAATTTTTAGTTAATATGCGATATATCGCACTTTTTGAAATGCCTTCCATGTCTGCTACCTCGCGCACTTTCAGTCGTTTATCATCCAGTACCGCTTTGTGGATTATCTTCCAAATTGCGGAAGTCGTCACCTCGTTTGGTCAACCACTGCGATTGGAGAGACCACTCTTGGGAGCTCATACGCTCTCGTTTAAACTCTGCTACCCAATATTTTACTGTTGCAAACGAAGGAAGCAGTCCTATTCAGAGTAGAGTCTATTTTAGCTTTTACATTGGTTAAGCTGATGCGTTTCAAATAAAACTATTGTATCTCATAACGATGACCAATTTTTTCCATGTTTACAAATTCACTGAAAACGTTCACTATTGATGGCTGTCAAACAAATACTAAATGTCATGGCGTCTTCAAACTTGAGACATATGCTTTATAGATTGTGTACCTTTTAATACAATGATATTTTTTGAGCAACTACCGCCACCTCTAGGTCAGGCCAAGTACTTCTGGGACCACCCTCGTATTAATACAAGAAAATCATTATAATAACATTAGTACTCGCTTGAACAATTAATTTTAATAAGTAGTGTTACTGTATTCCAATTTCAGCATTCTAGATTATTAAAATCCTTTATTTTCAGACTTGCCTAAATCACCAAAATTCATACTCATAGTAAATTTATAGTAGAATGTAGCAAACTCCGTTAATATTCACGAAAACTACAATTTTACCTACATTGCAACGTTTAGCAAAGTCTGACAATTTTTAAAAAAGTCTGTCCACATCGTCGTTCCGTATTCATGTGCTCGTCCTGCTAGAAATTTTGGAAACATTTACCAAAATCTGAAAGTTATTAGGATTGAAAATGCACAAAATTTACTGAAAGTTGCCAATCATTGCAAATTTGACATATTTTGCAATACGCGCAGCTTTCAACAATTCTAGAACTTTTCAATTCTTCAACGTAAATTCTAGAATTTTTTCGCATGAATATTTTTTTATCACGATTTTTATCCTATGGACGAACTTCTAAATATGTTTGCTGGATACGAGAAAAACTTTGGATCTTCCGAAGGTCGTACATTTATCACGATTCTAACGCTCGCCTTGTTCGATAAAGGGAACTCCAATTAATTTCGCCGCGAGCGAGAGAGAGATAGAGATAGAGATAGAGGGTGAACAAGAGCGGACCGAGCGAAAGACGCCATCTCCGTGAACGGAACGCGCGACATTTGCAACAATCGGATTTTAATTATATAATATTATTGCCCCTGCAGACGGACCGTAAAGAAACTTCCGAGCGCAGCTGCAGAGAAGCAGCGGCGTATCAGCGCGCACGGGCTCGTTCGACGCGCGCAAGAGAGCGAGTGACGGGGAGTAGTGTGGGTCGGCGGCGAGGGGGTGAGGAAAGGTCGTACACGGAAGGCGGAAGAAAGGAATCGCAGCTCTCTCTCTCTCTCTCTCTCTCTCTCTCTCTCTCTCTCTCTCTCTCTCTCTCGCTCTCTGCAATAGAGGCGAAAGACGTCGAGAAAATCGGTGAGAAAGAGAGAGTGAGGCGGGCGAAGATTACGACTTCGATCGTACGCACCAGTGGCGCAGTCCTAATTAACGCGGCCCCTTTGTCCTCCCGCCTCCTCCTTCTCCACCTCTAATTCTCTCAGGAGTGCGACATTGCGTAAGTAAGTCCTGAAGATCGAAAGGGAGGGCGAGAGAGAGAGAGACAGAGAGAGACAGAGAGAGAGTGAGAGCGAAATAGGAGACAAGGAGGGGTGGCGAATGATTATGCACCATCTACAAATTAATTTCGTTCCAATGACAGAGACAAAGGCCCCCCTATGCTTTCCCCTGCTTTATGAGCGGCATTGAGAGCAAAGCTTTATATATACAGAGTGAGGCATAATTATTATGCGTGCCTATAGACGGCGACTAATTAATTGACTGTGTGAGGAGGAGATGAGAGAGAGAGAGAGAGAGAGAGAGAGAGAGAGAGAGAGAGAGAGAGACGAGAAGTATGGCGAGGGTAGGAATTTCGCCCCCTTTCCCTCTCGGGATTTTATCGACCAAGGTAAGATGGCGATTCTATCTAGGTGTTTGGCAACTCGCTATACGTTCTATTTTGGTATAAATTCAAAACTCTAATTTAGTGCTACGTCTTGATGAGTCCCGCTTATATATTATTGCTCTAAATATAAACAATGACTTTACAACCAACCTACATAGGGTTCGAATAGTGTAATGTGCTCACGATAACTAGCAATCCATTTTTACCCATCAAGGAGATATATTAAACTAGTATTAAAAACAATTTTGGGATTATTAATGTGGATACAATATTTTTTTTTGGAAACTAATGGACATATAGTCCAAATATCGTCTGTAATAGCCCAAGTATAGTCCAAAAAATATAATTTTAAACCAATTTTGTCACATCGATGTGACAAAGTAGACATCGATGTGCCATCTCTGCTCGACTATAGATGTACGAAAGGGACTCGACGTAAAATACTAATGAACAATGATCTAAAATTAAAAATTGGAAATATCCAGATAGTACGATGTAGAACTATCTATTGATTCAATCTATTGATATCAACTACTGATTTGGAACTTAATTTTTTTAAATGGAAACCCTTGATTTTGATACTGAAATTTGAACAAAACGAACCCTATACCGAACTACTGCCCCTATCTATTTGTTGCAGATTTTTATATTTCAGAATTCATTTATTGAAGCTATTATTACTCATTTAGAATATGAAATATTAATAGTTCAAAAGTATTTCTAGTTATTAATTCTTATTTTGATTCTATTGGGAAAAAATAAATACCGTACTCCGTACAATATTTATGAAAAATACCAATTTCGTTTTTCTCCTTTGATAAACGAAAATTATCACCTCTTAGCCATGTTCTTGGCGTAATTAAAGTTTCGTCCGCGTGATGGCCGAGTCGATTTGATCATTCATTTAATTATGCAGAAAGATAATAATTGCCCATTAAAATGGTGCATAACTTTTGAAGTTCTTCGAGGTCAAACTTTTATATCCTTACATCATACCGATTGGCTGAAACAGTTAAGTAGTCGCGTATAATAAGCAGATGTGCGTATGCAGTATGCAATAGTTAGCATAACTTTTTTAAAAATCTTTTTTTTTAAAGCAAGATATTCTGCTGCACAGTGTAAGAACTGAAAAGCAGTACATTTCAAGAAAAATACTTGAGTAGTGTTTACTTTTGGTATTTTAAATATTGACACCAACTCTTACGTTATAATAGCCTTGAAAGAGTTTCAAACATCCACTCAAGCCACTATAAATGATTCAAAAACAAAATTCTAGAACTCAGCGTAAGTATTTCCAAGCCAGAATCTATATTTAGACATAAATGACCATTCCATAAGGCATCGCCTACGAGACATTTGTGCATATAAGAATTTTTCTTCTCCGTCTATGCACATTTACCCCCCCCCCCAGCCACCAATCCTTGGAAATCACGATTTACGACTCCTCCTTTTTGTTATATAGCTGTACTCTCGTTGTCCCGTAGCCCCATCCCCTTCAAACACACATGTACATACATACACACACGCGCGCGCGCGCGCGCACGCACACACACATGCATACATGCATATCAACCGAAAGCTCGTATAACGAGTTTACGATTCGCAGGGCACTCGCGTTCTTTGGCTGTCGCGTAGAACGTGTCCTGCATCTCGAGGAAGCCGTCTATATAAATATATATATATATATATATATATATATATATATATATATATATATATGACGCTGAAACGGCAAATTTCAGGGCTATCTCGAGAAAAGGAGGTAAAGGGTTGCCTCTTCTGTGAGAGTCGCGGGGGGGGGGCGAGGATGAGATTCGCTTGGGGCGCGATATGCGTGGGATTTCGGGAACTGGAAGCTCGCCAAAATTTTCCCTCGGGGGATCAAAGGGGTCGTGTGCTTGAGGTGTTACTACACAGAGAGGGGGGAGGACGTTTTCGACTAATTCTGACAATCGATACTGGTGATTCTTTTTTTTTTGTTGCTAAACTCAGTTGAGCTTCGTCTAGCAGAGTTGAAAGGGACTAAAGGCAGGTCAAAATTAAAATTAATGATAATTTTTATGAACGATGCGTTGATTTTTTTTTGTTTGGAAATATAAAAATAAAAGAATAGATATTCTTTTGATTTTGTTGGGAGTAATATAATTCGATATGGTCCACATATCATTGTATATATAGATATTGAGAATAGTTTTTATGCTGTACACTTACTAAGTACTTGATCACAGAAGATTCGATGAATTAAGGTTACACATAATAAAAATTACTTTGACGAGCTAATTTTGTAAAAGTATTGATTTTGATGAAAATTCTCTTGTATTCTTTTTATTTTTTGTTTGTCTAACAAAGCAATTTACATACTAAAACTATTGCTGTGTACGAAAATAGTAAACATAGCATTTTAAAAATGAAACAAAATCTCAAAAAAAAACAAATAACAATTACTCTAATATTAAATTTAAAAATTTACAGCAGTTTTCCCAAGTTCATTCGGAAATGTTGAAAATATATAAAAATGGGCTTGAAACTTTTTAAAATAAAGTTTAACTTTTCTCCTGAGATGCGAGAAATCAGATATTTTCCCAGAACATATATTAATAATTAATTTTAGAATATATGATTTTGTCGGAAACATAATAAAAAGAGAACGCGATGGCGGTAGGCGATCATTTCATTGTTAAAATTTTAAATCTGTCCCTGACGAGGAGCCGGAGTGGCTGGAAACGTTGATATCAACTTAATGGGATATGGATGGATAAGTTAGTGGACAGGGGAGGTAAGATTGTTCTTTTCCAACCAGAATTTGTCTTTCGGGGTAGTTTTATCTACAACTATCTTATATTTCTAGGTACTATAGGATTCATGATGGTGTAGGACAGTCTGATCTTTATTTAACAGGCCTGTAAGATATTTCATCGATTTGATAATTTAACTCGACTTTAATGTTTTCTTCCGCCACTTACTATACGACCCAATCCAACGTCAGGTGGTCTGACCCGTCTGTCCTATATTGATAATAAATACTTTGATTAGCATATGCATTATCTATAGTGATATATATATATATATATATATATATATATATATATATATATGTCCTTTCATGAAAATAACTGGTAAACGTTTTCGAGTTCGGGGTTTTGCTTACATTAACAACTTCCCACGTTGGAAGCTTCGGTCTCCGAATGGTGGCGTGCGCGGTTCGCACGACAATCAGGACCACGAATGCCAGTACTATTGCCCTCTGCTATAGCATATGTATATGTATATATGCGTACGTACACGTATACTAGGTATATGAATACTGAGTACTATAGCGCCACGAGATCGTCGAGTCAATTCAGCGTATGAAGGGCGCGATCGAATGCCGCGTGTACGATCGAATGCGTACTCGTATACTATCGATCAGGGAGTCGAAGTTGCGCCGCCTGCAGTGGACGAAAAGGATTTTATTATTCGTGTATATATATATATATATATATATATATATATATATATATATATATATACACGAAAATACGTAGATAATCTAAGCGACTGATGGAAAAAAATGGATTCGTACTTATATTTAGAAATGCATATCTATTTTTGAGGGGCACGAGGCCGTTTTATTTCTTCAGTTCAATTTGCTACATAATAACGATCCATTCTACGCGGATTTATTCCGGCTTTTTTACTGCTTTTCAAGCTGCGTATAAATGTGTTTATATATATATATATATATATATATATATATATATATATATATATATAATTTCAGGATCGTTAAGCTGAGCTATAGTGGAATTAAATCGGAATTTGATTGTTCGCGCGCGACATTTAACGAGCTGAGTAGATTTTATACAATGAAAGCAGTATATATATATATATATATATATATATATATATATATAAACACAATGGGGTAATTCCATTCCTTGCTGGATGTCCTAAAATTTATATCAGCCAAGTCGATGCCATCGGAAGGGTGCTGAAATTTACTCCCTGAATTGAAAGCAACCATACACACGAGAAAGGTGTATATATATATATATATATATATATATATATATATATATATATATATATATACATAAGCATGTAAAATTACAAGCAAAAACGTAAATTAAGAAGTTACTTTTTCACAAGAGTAGATCGTCGTAATTCAATTGGAACAAAAGGCGCGTGCAAACGCCCGACAAATGTGACGTTGGCCGCGAGAGCGCGCGCGCATTTATATTCCGTGAAAAATCTCGACAAACCTCGTCATATACGTAGCGAGGATAAAATCCGTACGGGAGAGGAGCGAGCGCGCGGTTTCAATAGCCTTTTGAGGGCAGTATACTGTATGGCGCGGATGCACGCGGAAGGCAAGCGTATATATAAATAGGCGCGCGTCAGACGGAGGGCGCACGGACATCTTGCCTCATTAACGCGCCTCTCGGTATTATACCAAAGGGGCGAGGATGTAAAAGCGCGCGCGCACATGCGCGTTAAAACGGATCCCGTTTGCAATCCAGTAAAAGAGCAAAGAGGGTTAAAAACGGAATGAGAGAGAGAGAGAGAGAGGCTAGCTTGCACACAGGAGTCCCGATATATATATACACGCACACGAAGTCTCCCGGTTTTGGCGCGAGCGCATGCTGCTGCTGACCTTGGACCGGGCGAGACCTCTGCAATGCGGTCCAGAATCAGCCTTGCTTGCGATCGCGTGTACATACACATTCAGCATCCGCATCTCCCTTCCTCCACCTCCCACCCCCGGCCCCACTCCCACTCTTTTCGAGCTCTCCATACCTGGAAGTGCATGTTGCTGGTGTAGATATATATATATATATATATATATATATATATATATATACACGCACCGAGTTCCGCACCAAGCGCGAACCGACCTTGCGCTTAGATTTTAATTTATAGCGCGATCTTTTATATTGTGCGTTCAGCGCTGCCGTGCCGTGGTCGTTTCGCTCGAGACGCGGCTCAAAAAGAGCCTCGATTTTAATTAACGAGTGTTTTCTCGTTACGCGTTCGTTTCCATCCTCCTGACCTGTCGCCCCTCTCCCCTTAACTACGTGCGCATCCATGAGGACGTGTTTTTTACCTCTCTTTTTTTTTTTTTTAAATCAAACGGATGTCGAAGTTATGCCCGACGAGCATTAAATAACCATTTTTCACCATCCATCTGCAAAATTGGTTATATCGTGAAAAATCCTATATTCAAATATTCTGTAATGTTAGGGTTTACAGTCGTCGAAGTTTAATCCGAAAGTCTTAGAAATGGAAATCAGATATAATATTGCAATTCATAAACTTCGCTAGTAGAAGCAGCGGTTATTTGGACAGCTTCCTATCACGACGAACAATCAACTTCTTTAATGATTGGTAAAATAATAAAATTTACAATTAGAAAAAATCGAATCGAAGCAGCGGGCTTCGTTTGTCAATGCACTAATAGCGATACAAAATTGAACAATTCAACTTTCCGATTTTGAGAAGTCTTTAAAAGTTATGTTTGCCTAAGTATAGTTTCAACAACTGGATCCAAGTAGGATTAGTTACGAAAAAGTCGTATAAATTTTATTGAAACATTAGATAGCATACCAAAAAAAAAATTGAACGAACCCGATACTTCTCCGGCAATAGTTTTAGTAGATTTTAAAAAAGTTCGAAAGCAGGACACCCAGATATCGAAATAATTTTCTATAATAGTAGTAGAATAACGAGAGTTGATGTAAAATGGTAACTAAAAACCTTTCCAATTTTTAATGTCTCAATGATAATTTAATGAGAATGTAAAAAAGAAGCTTTCGACAGGTACGAGCATTACAATTTCAATTTTTCAACAAATTTACAGACAGTTGAAGAATAAAGAAACTTGTAATAATAAATGAACTTTTCATATAATGAAATACATACACATGAATTTTATTGAATATTTTCGAGCCGGTATTAGGCGAGCACTGACGACTTTTTAGAAACGCGGCGAAACTTGCCTTTTCCTCGATAAGGTAAATAGATATGCTTGTATGATTCTTGAATATGTAGGTATTAAAAATGGTGAGAACCAATGCGCTATTTTCACGTTCGACTTCAGGACGGTCCACTGAGTATATCATCTTGATTCTATCTCACATAACTCGATTGACACATCGAGAATCAGTGTGTACGGCGTATTCTATAGACTGAAGATTACTAAACGCATGTAAAGGCACACATGTAATAGATTACCAACATGAGTTGGATTTGGCAACTGGCCAACAGTAATGGGCTGCAGACGGTATTTGGCTGCCGTTTAAACATGACTACATATAAGTCAGGATAAATGCCGTATCCTGTGCTTTCCGCACATTTAGCATCATGAACTGCGATTAACAGTGCCAGCTAGCCTGGGCATTTGTGGAAGGCAAAGATCGTGTCCTATAATTGTGCGATCGTACCTATGATGCCAAAAGCAAGGGGTATACCGTTTTTCTTTACTGCATCATCCACAATCACAGTCGGATACGATCTAGAATGACCGAAGTCTGATATTTCTCAAACGCCGACGAACTTTGAGAAGCGTTTTTTAATGGGATGTGTAAAATTTTTGTTCATAAAAATTACACCGAAGTCTGTAGGATCTGCTTGATAGAATTATATCGAGCTTATAACGGTGACAAAGATATACGTGTAAAAAATGTATAAAAAATAAAAAAAGACGTTTTTTGTCGACGGACGAATGTTTCGTGTTTTTGGATATATAAGCCATGAATTCATTCGGCGTTATATGCAAATTGTTAGACCGTATATTCTAGACCAAAAATTTCTTTCGGAGCATTAGAGAAGGCCTGTTTATCAACAGCGATTAATAACAACTAATATCGAACACATTGAAAAATATACTTATATATTTTACCAATTTACACCTCGTTCGATAAATTAATGAAACGTTCATAAAAAAAAAAAACCGATTAAAGCAGTGACGTTTAATTTAACTTTTTTTTGACCTCCCATCAGTACGTAGAGGACCGAGTCGATCAAAAATCCAAGAGTGAGTCAAAAAGCCTGCAATTTCAGGTTTGACACGCCAGTAATTGAATCGGCTGCCCGCATATAACGTTGGGCTAAAAAGAGAACTAAAGGGTTTTTCGCCCGAACTGTCACGATAAATTCTTTAACTCGAATGCGTGCATATATATATATATATATATATATATATATATATATATCGGAGCTCGATTGTTTATCATTTGGGTGGGCGCCGTACAGCTACACTTTATATATATATATATATATATATATAAAGCACCCCAACTATATATATATATATATACTTGCACTTTTAACCAAAAGCCCGTTTAGTTCGAAGGAGAAACGAGGCGACTGTGAAAGCCGCTCCTTTGAATGGCAAGCACGGGGCGCTAGCGAGAGGATTTTTCGATATCTTGCGAAATACATAACTGTAGATGGGGAATATTTTCGGAATAGAGTAGATTTCCCTCTTTTTTGATAGAAAACTCAGACACGTCTCTTATTTTAGACACATTTTACAGTTTAATTCGCGATATTAGCCTTGTCTTCTGCTTTCCGAATTAGTCAGCTTATCGAGAAATGATGGACAGAGTAGGGTTTGTGATGCGGCATTAATAACGAGAAAAACAAATTAGTTAAAAACATAAAACTCTTCTTTGTTCTCAAATATTGCCACGTACCAGAACACCGCTAAAACTGGCTTATAAATTTTAAAAGCCCATCGGACATAATGTTTCCGTTATTTTCAGTATCCTGTATTTGCCTTCATATACGTACGCGCTGCGGCATAACGGCCAGTTTTAAAAGTATCCCCGCGCTCGCGTGCAGTTTTTTTTCCCGCGCCAACTCTCTCTCTCTCTCTCTCTCTCTCTCCTTGGAGGATCGTATAAAATGACGAACGGACCGATAACGCCCCGCGCAGCGAACTTTGACTTTTGCGGCAAAACATTACTTACAATCATATTTACGACTATATATATTATCGTAAAACATCGCTACACCACTCCTTTCAAGGGATTTTTTGTTTTACCTAGTTATTGTAAAAAAAGAATGAAAAATTCGGAAACATATTTCGAGAATAAAATAAAATCTTTATGAATATTGTATCTTATTAAATATTAATAATAATATATCCTTTACATACTCTATTTGACAACAAAGTATGCTCAAGCTACGTCAAATAATATTTTAATTTTTATATAAAATATTTTCAAACATGTTGCTCTTTTATAAAAATGTTTACACGGAAACGAATTTCGCATTAGGTATACCTTTGTAAATATTTGAATTCGCTTAGTTGATGGATATACTTATAGCTGGGTAATAAAATCGATTCGAATAAAAACACGTCGAACTTGGGGAGAGGAGTACAAAAATATTTAACTTATTCAAAACGTAGTATCTTTATATTCAGTGCTTCAAATTTTGTTGCCGTAGATTTCTTCGTTTTCAAATAATGCCTCATGCACTTCAAATGGTTCATATTCATACTTTTAGTTTCACGCACGAGTTCACATTCGAGATATCATAATATAATTCTTCAATTGTAAGAAAATGTTGTATTGAAATTTCTTCAATTTATGATGCAGACTTTCAATATATTTAATTAAAAACGTTATTTTTCAAATACAATACTTCGATGCTATTATTATCATTTTATTTGGTTATTCTATAAATGAATATGTTTAATACGCATGACTGCACTGAAATATTAAACTAGTATTTCTAAAAAAATTAATTAAAATAACATTCATGGAACCAATTCATGGAACTTTCAGCAATATTTCATATTTTAAACATTTAAACAGCAAGTTTAAACATAAAATAAAGAAAAATGCCAATGGAGAGTCATTTTAAATCATTTTCTCTGCTTGTTGATCATTTTTTTTTAAAAAATATTTGACAAAATGCTTTATTGAAAATGTGCTTTGAAACGATTATTTATCGTGCGGAAGATAATGGGTCCGAAATACAAGTTCAACCTATGCATAGGTCTGAAATTTTTAGTTCTTCGAAATTTCCATATCGACCTTTCAAAAGTACCAAGGGATTTGAAGGACTAGTAAAGTCAATGTTTATTCACTCAATAATAAAGGAATTATAAATTATATTATTTTCTGTGTAAGCCTCATATTATTGGAAATATTAGGTGAACATGATTTTTATTTATGTTTATTAACAACAACAATTTTATTTATGTTTGAAGTGTGGAAATCAGAAAATTTTAATAATCTTATATAGAATTTTGTTTCGCTTAATATAATTTAAAATCATTTTCACTTCCATACGGTTGGACGAATTTGATTTAAGTTTTACAACTCATCAAAAATGAGTGTAAATTAAGAGCATGATAAATTAGCAATAATTTAGCATATAATATTAATACTAACAATGCACTTTCTACCTAATCATTATCAAACAGTTGGCAGGCCGTCAAAGGAATTTTTACCACCTGAATTGGAAAATGAATAAATTATCAGTCGGCCTCGTCTCTTTCGGCCACTCTGCCATTATTAACGAACTCGCCCAGGTCAACTCTCCTTCTCCCTCTCTCTCTCTCTCTCTCCCTCTCTCTCTCTCTCTCTCTCTCTCTTCTCCTTCTTTTTCTCTTGGACTCCTCCTACCTTCTTTACTTTTGCGATCGATCTTTTGGTATGTAGCTCGGAAAAAAAGTTACCGAACGAAACAATGGCCCGAGTACTAGGGCGGCGGCCCGCGCGTGGCGAAGCAGGCGGGAACCCAGGGAGGAGGACTAAGAATTACAGAGAGGAAAAGAGATTATCTATACACACACACACACACACACACACACACACACATATATATATATATATATATATATATATCTATACTCATGGGTAACTCACTATGCTACATACTTTCCCGTCGCGAGATGCGAGCGCTCGGAAATATACATTAAAATTAAAATCGGTGCGATACGTATGTAATCGGCGGTGCCGTATTAGGACGCTTTTTATAAAGGCGGTGGAGTGGATGGAGGAGGATCAGAAGAGCTCATGCACGACAGTTACAGACACGACGCAAACTGCTTTGCAGCACGATTGTTCGCCAATCGCGCAATCGTTGCTGAGGTGGCGGTATTGGAGGACAATCTCCGCAGCCGGTCCTCGGGAGGTTTCGGGATAATTAGCGCGCGCTGGGCGCTGGTAAATTAACTTTGAGGTTATATCGTTGCTGTGGGAGAATTCGATGCGATTTAAGGTACGACAGCTCGTCAAGGGGTGAATCAGTAGATTGTGAAACTTCTTGATTATGGTGGCAGTTGTGACGCTGATTTGGAGTCGAAAAGATGTTTTTTCATTAACATTTTTAGATAAAAATGCACATTTACTAAGCTTCATAGTTTCTCAAGTTTTTTTAGTTTTTACAAAAACTCATTCATTTACATTCATTTGTTGTTCGTGGAAGGATTGTTTGAGTTTAGTTTACAGTATCAACAATTTTTACTACATGACTCAATCAGATAAAAAGGCTGAGCGTTTTTCATAAATCATTTAATAATATAAGATAATTACACTATATTCAAAATTTAAAATTTTACAAAACTTTTGAGAGGATTAAAATTGCAAACATGATTATCAAGTTAAGGGACAGCTGTCATTGAGCTTTAGCTACTCGGAAATCAAATGAAGAGATCATGAAAGGAATCAAAAATTAAATACTTCAATTTTTATGACAAAAAATACCCATCTGCGAGATTGAGAAGCCGACATTCATTAATCTATATAATAGAGCATTTTTATAGCGTTGATTAAAGTTGTTGCAGTAATTTTGTTGTGTAGTGTATATATTAATATTTTATGATATTAGTTTTCTAATTCTATTTGCATTTCAGCAGGTGACATTTATAAGAAATACCATTAGGTATGCTTTCAATGTTTATTTCACAAAAATCTGTATATTGAACTTTTATAAACAGCGAATTCATGGTTGTTAATTTCATCCCTTTTAAATTAATAAAAGAAACTAAATCAATTGTTTAAATAAGTCAGATATCAATATAGAACAGGTATTAGCTTGTAAGAATTGAACGGAAGCCCATCCCTAATAAAATTCCATAACGACCGATAACGACAATCTAGTCATATATTGTGAAAACCGCAGTTTCCGAATTTATAAGAGCAATAGCTAATCCACACCCAGCTTTTTTCCATTATCATCAGTGAGAATGAGAGCCACGCGACAATCAAAGACTGATCAACGACTTCGCTCATTATAGCGTTTCGAGTCGCGAGGAGATATGCCTCTCTATCTGTCTCTCTCTCTCTCTCTCTCTCTCTCTCTCTCTCTCTCTCTCTCTCTCTCTCTCTCTCTCTCTCTCTCTCTCTCTCTATCTCTATCTATATATCTATCTATCTAGCTACCTATCTGTCTATCTATCTCTTTAATCTACCGCGGGAAAAAATTTCGCCTCCGCCCACGCCAAGTCCAGGTTTCTACGCGTATTATCGCAGGGCCGGCGAGCGACCGACCGACCGAACAATCGCCCCAACGAGAACCCCGAAGCGGGGCGCGGGAGAGAAAATAAAATAATAATGACAATGATAACAAGCGGCTCGCTTCGCTTTCCCTTCTATCTAATATGCGCGACGAAATGTGCCGCGTGCGCGCACGAGGACAACAATGCGACCGGACCGGAAATTTATGCGGACCGCGATACCGGAAGTCATCGATCGAGCATCGTCTCCCTCGCGTTCGGGATTTTCTAGTGCGCGCGCGCGACGCTCGCCGCGGGTGGCCCCCGTTTCCCTGATTATCCGACGATTCGCGAGAGCGTTCGGCCTTTATTGATAATCACATATATATCTGCGTACGTGCACATAAATTTTTCTGCCTGACTCTGCATACGCATGTATGTATATATATATATATATATATATAGTAGCACGTGTTCATAGAAGTGAACGAGAAAGTTGGAGGCACGAAGTCACGAATGATAATGAATTGGTTCAACGTAGTTTATAACGGAGGAAATTGCACGGTTTAATCTGTTAATCCCTCATGCAGTTGACCAAACGTGTTTTTGTATCTTGTTTCATAAAACTAATTTATTATTATTATAGTCGTTGTTGCTGTCGTTATTGTCGTTATTATTATTATAGAGTCTTGACACTTAGAGAAATTGATATGTCGAGGTTAAAATTATATGGGTAAATAGTTAAATGAAATGAATTGTTATAATTGTTATAATAAATCGGTAATAGTTATGTATGTACGCTTTAGATTATTATTCATAGTTTTCATATTTGCAGGGGTATATGCAATGTTGATAAATTACGTAGTATCAAGCAAGAAACGCGCTTGAAATTTGTTGTTTTAAAAAAATATCATTTTTATGCACAAAAATTGAACTTTTAAATTTATCATCAAGTGTATTATATTTTTCTGCATAATAGTATTGTTGTAAAAGACATTTAATAAAACTTTAATAAAGCACTATGAATATCGACTTCATATCTCTTAAAAGTTGCATGCAGACTTTCTACTTTAACGGAATTCAAATATTTCTTAATTAATCTTTAATCTAATGCTAGTTTTAAAAAGCTCTAATAATGTAAAATTATAAAAATTTCGTTGTATATTCGATTATCCTATAATTTTCTAACGGAATTCGAAAGTTCCATACATAATATTCATTATCGTATACATTTTTAAAAGTACAGGGAATTACTTTAAGGATTCAGTATTGAGATTTTCTTAATAATAGGGCTTCAGGCGATGTTGTAGTTATTTTTCATCGATTGACTGAAAAATTTTTGGATTTGAATCATATTATATGGAAAAATGCTAAATTATGCAACATACAGTGCTCCGTTGCATATTTGTTATTTTTTAAATGAATAGCATTTTTTGTAAATAGTTTTGAGTAAGTTAATGCATAAAAAAATGTTTTCGATTATTAAGCTGCAACTGTGTCAGTAAATACTTATTTTAATTTTAGACTAGAAATTTATTTACAAACGTAATAGATATGTTAAAATCAATAGATGTTTATTATTTTTTGTGAATACATTTGCTAACTTTAGCAAGTCATACTTTTCAGAATATTACAGCGCACGTGCCAATTACAATACGGAATATTATTCTATTATTTAGATATAGTACAACAAGTAAAAAATTATTTCTAAACAGCTTTACTGCGGAATAGCGTGTGAGCTAAATTTTACTAATCATATTTTCCAATGTATGTATTTTTACCAAGAACGTTTTCGATGGTTTGATTATATTTAAATTATTATCATTACTAAAGATATATAAACAATACGGTAATCAATCTTAGTTTCAAAGTCCATTGGATACTAGTTTTAAAAAAGAAATCATATTTAAAAAAATGATCCTACAGATTATTAAATATTCCATTTGAAATAAAATCCGAATGAAGCGCCTCGTCAGGACATCAAAGTTAAAAATTGCCTTCATTAATTTGTCCAAATTATTCCTGTGTCCATTAGAATGAATGAAAAATATCAAAGCAAATGAATTACCTTGGTATAATGTCTAACGGCAATTTCTCACCCGGCCGATCGAAACTTAAACATAATATAGCGCTTCAAACGATCCCACGCTATTATTATCAATCAATCAGCCGCATATACCAATCGCCCAATTCGAAATCCCCGAAATAAACACGGAGCTCTCTCTCACTCTCTCTCTCTCTCTCTCTCTCTCTCTCTCTCTCACTCTTTTTCTCATATGTATATTATATCGATCTCTCCTCCTCGCGCTCGGCAATAGCGATTCCTCGACGCGACGCCGCCGCCGCGGTGGTCGAAGGGCGAGAAGCCCGTGACCCAGCGGAAGTAAGGAAGCGCCCGCGCCCGCGCGCCTCGGCCAAGTTTGATCGATATAACGAGAGAGGGGTCGGGGAGGAGGGCGCGCAAAGTCGCGTCCTTGGGGAGGCCATCACCGTGAGCTTCCTACTCGCGCCCAGTCGCTTCGTCGTTCGCCGACGCTGGATGTACATATATACTGGATATATATACACGCTGGATGTATATATATATATATATATATATATATATATATATATATATATATATGATACTGATCGAAAGCGCGACCGCTGCCGTCGCCGCGGTGGTGCTTCCCGCGACCTCGCGGGGGGAGGGGGGAGGGGAACGATGCATAATTTTCCCTCTTCCTCGGGACGAGCGCGCGTGCACGCCGGGCCTCGGTGAGCCGAAAATCCGCGCCCAGCGTTTCTCGAAGAACGGGTCACCGACGTACGCACGCGTGAGCCATCATGCGAACGAGACTCGCTCGCCTGATCTTGGCAAACGGGCGGAAGTACGTATCGAAGGCTCCGACGTAACGCCCGCGAGAGATAGCCGAATACATTACACGTGTATACCGTGTAGCGTGGCGCATCGATTCTGGGCGGGGTTGGCCGTTGCGTTTTCGGTGGCAATAAAGGCCGCGCTCGGTGGGCTCGTTAACGCGAAAGGCTTCCTCTTGTTTTTCTTTTGACCAGCTCTCTCCCACCGCCCCTCGCTAATGAGAGTTGGATTCGGATATTTTTGGATAATAGGAGCAGTCGCTGGATCGAAGGTCACGTAGGCTTTAATGAACGTGGGAGAAAACATAAGTTTTGCTTTTTTTTTTAGTTTAGCGAAGAAATTATATATAAATATATATATTTTATATCGACATATTCTTTGCGAATGATGTGTATTTATTGCTTATTTTTGTCAAATTTTCCAATATTTGAAGCTCACTAGTAAAGGAATTTTATTCCATAAAAGACTTATTTTATTCCAAAATTTTTTTTCATTGAAACTAAATATAAATTGTTGTTACATATTTTCCATTAACTGAAACAATACTTTCGTATTGAATTTTCAAAAATTGTATATATATTTTTCAGGACGATTTCACATCCAAAGAGCCCTTGGAAATTGGTTTACAATCCACTCCGACCCTCCGTAATAATGAAAATGCATTATTGTATTTGTTTAAGGTTAGTCTGATAGCAAAACAAAAATGATTATAATTTTTATGTGTGTTGGTATTTTCCGGATTTCTCACTTTTGGCTAGTTGCCAATCCCTGGATAAAGTGCTTTACGAAAATTATTATAAATCAATACCAATCTTCATTTTTCGCGCGCATTAATTTAATAACAAATGCATATTCATGATTCTTTATTCTAATTATTTATGAGCTATATACGTGTACATATGCGCGAACATATACGCGAAATATAGACGATAATAAAATAAGTAAAAGTTAATTTTTACCACGTTTTTATAAAATTATCTATTTTCATGAAAATAAATAATGTATATCTTTAATTTTAAAAAGTAAACTACAAAAAGTATGATAACCTTATTGATCATGAGAGCCCTCAGATATTTTATTAGTCGTTTCTAAAATTCCTCAATAGATGCCGCGCATTCACTGCCTACTCTAATAAATTCCAATAATTATTAGAATTATGAAAAATGTAAAAAAAAAATCTTAACGACTAAACATGTTTAGCATAAGAAATATTGATAAAGATTTCGTTCTAATTATGTTTTGTCCATAACTATAATTACCAATAATCGGATAGAATTTAAAAAAATATGTCAACAATTTGCAGCTATAAAGATATTCTTGAATAACTCAATATTAGTAGTTGGTGTTAAGTATTGATTTCATTGTGACTTCACGAAATTGCTTGGAAAAAGAATTCTCAAAATTTTTTTTGCAATCTCGGCAGCGCGTTTTACAACGCAAACGTATAGAAGAAGTATTATCGTGAATACTATTTACTTGAAATAAACAGCGAAGGTCATAGGTCTGATATAGTACAATAGAATTCCATTATATGCTGAGAACACGTGCTGATACGAGCGAGTACACGGCATTATTTAATGCCGAGCTGTCGTTTCGAAGTACGCGATAACACGCTGAAGGTAAATACCATTCCCCACTGATTAGTATATTCATGCGTGCAGACTCGATATTTACATGATATATTATTTCTCAAGTCTTAACAAATTCAAGTTCATTTTTCTGCTGTTTCAGGTCGCGCATTTCTCAACTCGCAGATTAACATTCCTTCAACGTACAACTTATGCCAGTTTCATTTTACTTATTAACCTAGCAGTTGATTCGATTTTTTGATAATTTTGATGATTACGATCTATTATGCATTTGCTTGCGCTTTTTCATTTCAAGAATGATTGTTAATGGATTTTCAATTTATAAATCTTTACTAGATTAATGGCTAAAAAATATCTTACAATATTTACAATACAATAAAATATCTGCAATACAATAAAAAATATCTTACAACTAAAAACTTTTTACAAGCCTCTATCAAAAACAAGCATAATGCTTAGAACGTCTGCAAATTCAAATAGCACTAAAGTCTCAATGATACAGTCAAAAACTAAATTGGTTTATCGTCTTCTTCGAAAACAAATGAATCAAAATTTTAAATAGAACAAGCCAAGTTCGGTACCAAAGCATTCATCAACTAAACGAACGAACAAATTCTTTCTCTTAATAAATTTTCCCTAAAGCCAGTAATTAATGCTCCGTTCAATTTCGAACAATGGAATGTTCAAGAGCTGTACACTTATAGGATTCAGAATTGTAGAAGAAAGAAACGAGAAGATTTAAAAACTAGGTGAATAATCAAAGTCCATAAAAAAGTTCGTCCATAAATTCCTCGTTTCCATCTATTTCCTTGGTTCGTAATTTTCTAGGCACAATGGCGCGACTCCACTCCGGTCTCCGAGTGCAGGGGAGGCGAATCAAGTGCAATTAGCCGGGCGTAAAAAATCAGCTCGATAAAGATCCTGGGCTATATGTGTGCTATGTCCAGAGGGAGGGGGGAGAGAAAGAGAGAGAACAGGAGAAGAAAGAGCTATAGGCCGTGTAGAAAAAGCAGCCGCCGTGATTTTCGATCAGTCGCGGAAAGACAATGAAGCGTTCCCCTAACTATCGCTCGTTACTGCAGCGATCGAACTGTACGGTAGGAGATGATGAGAAGAGCCGAAGTAAGAAGAATGATGGGGAGGTCGTCGATGAAGACAAAGAAATTGCGGGGGTTGTACATATATATATATATATATATATATATATATATATATATATATATATATATATATATATAGTAAACCGCAATATTGCGCGGTAGATTAAGCAAGAAGAAAATGAGACTCTTTTTTGCAAAGAAATAAAAAATATAAGCTCGAGATTTAGCTATAATTTGTAAGTGTCAGAGGGGACGTAGTTGCGAAAATTTATATGTATTGTATGATTGCTTCTTGGAAGATTGTGTTTCCATTTTAATCAATGTCATCTTGCGCGATATCTCGAGGTAATGAATGATCATCTGACGGTTAGAGTTCAGGTGACTACTTGGAAATATTAATCTTCCATCGAATACCGAATTTAATTAAAAGAAAGTAGAAGAAGTTTATCAATACGACAGTGCAATATTTTACGAATAGGTGAGCGCCGGATGCTAAGTTACATCACTCACTTTGGACCAAATTCGTCGCCTTCTATCTGATAACCTCTTTTTCAAGATATATAAATTCTTATATTATTATATATGTGGGCAATCGAGTTTGGGTGCTTAAGGTATTCAGGTGTAATTAAATTTTAAATTAGTAGTGATATGGTTCTATTGAAGTTTCTGATTCTGGCTGTTCCTCTGCTATAAACATTTTTGTTGATATCTAGACCTACTGTTCAAAAGGGTTGCAAAAATGAATTTTTTTCCAAACACTAATTTCAAATCTGAGTATTTTTCATCGTCGTTCACACATTCAATATATATATATATATATATATATATATATATATATATATAATTTATTTATTTATTTATTTATTTATTTATTTATTTACTTATTTATTGCATATATTAATGAATAAATTAAACTTTCATTACTATTTTTAGTATAAAATCACAGAGAGATTTCGGATTATATGTCTACAGTTTTTTTTATGTTTGATATTAAATTCATCGATAGTTAATTATGGTCAGTATATAGCAAGAAAAAATTTTCTGTAGTTATTGAACAGGATAATAAATATTATAAAAAAAATTCAATTCATATTGTATCGGAATGTATTATTGTATAAAAAAGCAAGGAAATGTTCTAAAAAACGACGAAAATAGTCTGACGACAGACAAAAAAGTTAATTTATTACTAGACGACGAATTCAAAACTTTACAGTATTTTTTGTTGTTATGTGTGTGTGTGTGTGTGTGGTTTCGAGAGTCTTCGATGCAATTATCATCATTAAGCTGATAAGGTGTTATAACAATTCTCAAGGTCTTAATTGTCATGATCCTTGAAACACACTTGTACGAATAAATATACCTGTTGATGAAATTTATTTTTAAGCTAACGTATATTACTTAGGTAGCGAGAAAAGTGCTTCTTTAAAGCTGGAAATTCCCAAAAAGTTTGGCTTCATTAATTACTTGTTAATTAATCATGTACAACAATCTTCTTTCTTATTATTATTAATTGTATTTATGTTGACTTTTGTGAACTATATTAATCAATATTTTTATTGCTCTTGCAGTCTTTATACAATAAAATACTATACTAATATAATGACACTAAGACTGTCCTTGTTGAGAATGATGCCCATAGAATTTGAAATGGAAATGACAACTAAATCAATCTAAGAAATATTAAATTAAATAAAAAAGTAAAAAAGAAGAATAAAATTTTCTGTATTATATGTTACTAAAGGAGCAAGTGACTGCCCTCACCATCTTCAATTTAAATTTACCTTGAATGTTCGACTTTTCGAACTGCTCTGGTTCATCTTCGAGGACTAAACATTGTTAATCTCTTTCTTGTTGTTAATATACGTTTATATTTATCGTATGAGACAATAAATAATAGGCAAATTAAAGCATGATTCAGGAATAAATTTTACTTTACACATAAGTTAAGAATCCGATTGTTGGTGGAATTTAATTAAAATGTGATTCATAGCGGCGGCGCCGAGGTGGAGTATTCTTTATCGTAAAATATGAAGACACGTCAGTTTTTAAATGGAACTTTGACTTTTCTGGGTCCCATGCCACAAAGGACGATTTATGCCAAATGACTAAGCCAATGAAAAAAAAAATAATTCTATCCGCTTCGCACTGCTACTGCAAATTATCAAAGAAAGAAAAGGGGAGGTCCGTTGATTAAACAGTCATCTCGAGCTTCAGAACACGTGCCGATGATTCTAACCAAAAGAATTCCCTTCGTTATTTATATTCTTCAGTTTTGAGTTATTGACAAACTGAGCATATCCTATAGCGGGAAACAAAAATTTACGAGAAACATGAAGCGAGAGGGTAGAGGGGCGGCGAATCAACGGCTCGGCCCCCCTCGTCTTCACATATCCGACCGGAATAAATGCCTGCGTGAACGAGCGGCCGATATATATATATATATACATATGTATATATATATATATACCGGAAGAGAGTGAGAGAGATAGAAGTAAGACGTGAAAAAGAGAAGGAGATAATGAGAGAGCGCGCGAAAGCGGATTTCTGCGGCTGGAGAGTCATTATCCGCTCGCGCGTGGGCGACGACAGGTGAAGCTCGCCTCCCGACCGACGCGCCAATAGTTTAATGCTCCGCGCGCTCTTCGAAAGCAGAGCAGTCCAGGGCGAAAGACCGATAGAGAGAAACAACGAGAGAGAGAGAGAGAGAGAGAGTGGGGGGGGGAGCGAGGCGATTCTTAGAATTACTCGTTAGGAAGCTCTAACCATTGCGCAGGCCTTTTAATACATCGCGCCTCACGAGCTGTAAAAGGCTCTATGATTGATCGGGCGAAGACGCGAGCCCAATACGCGGACGCGTTCGTCCTAAAAATTAAGATCCCGAAAAATGCATTAGCGACGCGTCGATCTTGGCGGATATATAACGAGCAAAAATAAAATAACAGAAGAGAGAGAGAGAGAGAGTGAGAGAGAGAGAGAGAGAGAGAACCCGTAACCTCGGTCGACATCGATCCGCACTGCCGGACGTGGTCCGCGAGAATCCTTTTAAGTGAATCACCCGATGAGAACGAAAAACGAGCAAAGACGCGAGAGAACCTCTCGCTTATGCCCTCACTGTATATATATATATATATATATATATATATATATATATATATATATATATGGTATAACAGTACCGGCGCTGATGCTTATACCTTCCCGTTTACAATAATATATCCCTCGGCAAGAAGAGGCTGTTTTTTTATGTATTTGGGCTAGCAGAATGTCAATGCGGAGGTCTTTTTTATTAAATAGGAATGAATATTGTTTGAAAAAATACAGAATAATTTAGAAAATTGAAAGTGTGACTTTTTTGTATGGTCTAGGATAATGATAAATTATAAATATTTAGTTTCAAGTTTTCGCCAACTAGTCGTTGACTTCCTCAGGCAATCATTTCAGAGCCTGTGAAATTAGTATAATTTTTTACTAATTTTTTATGCTCTGGGCCAGATCGACAAAATAAAACTACTGCCTACATTGGATTTTCATTATATGAAAAACAACAGGAATTCAAATAAATTAGTTAGGATTTTACATTGGACAAATCTTTTGTTTTGAAAATAGAAATCATTTTAATTAAAAAAAATTACTGAGGTTAATTTTGATAAAATCAATATTTAAAAATTATGAAATGTTATTAAACATTATGTAATGAATATTACTAAACATGAAGTCGTAATTGATTAATAGTTTTGGAAAATTCAAAATCATTTCGTTTGTTCAAGCCTTATTTGACCGATTTTCATAATTTTAATTTATACAATTTTTAAATAAACAGTGGTTTTGAATGTAAGAAATATTTTTATCGATCTTACAGTCTTTATATAATAATATATTATACTAATATAATTATTAATATAAATATTAATATAATTAATATAATTAATATAATTAGTCCCTAATAATATTAATATCATTAATGCAATTCATATAATAAGGAAACATAAATAGAGCGACGTTAAATAACAAAAAAAAAATGACAGTTATACTGCTATTGTTTATAATCACCCCCGAAGAACCTGAAAAAAAATTACTACAAAAAATAATAAAAACGAAAAGAAATGGGTTTTACAGAAAACATTTGACCCATTATTAAGTATTATTTGGAGTAACTATTATATTGATTATTTGGAATTATTCAAAAATTTCGGAAGCAATCCAAGCTGATAATAAATTTGAACAACATTTGAACGTCTGAAATTTCGAATTTTTCACACAGGTCTATATATATATATATTATAGATAAAGCGTGAACGGGGGAAGGAAAGCCGACGCGTCTCGGAAGCGCCTCCGCGCGCTAAAGCGTATGTAGCCCGCACGACGACGTGTGTCGTGTCGTGTGTGTGTGTGTGTGTGTGTGTGTGTATACGGAGTAGGTAGAAGCTGATGCACGAGGACGGGAAATAGGATCGTCGTTCGCTGCTGAGATCTTATACTCGGAAATCTGCCCACGGCCAAGGTCCGGGCTCGGTATCTAGCGCGAGGAGCCACACGAGCGGCTTAGAAGGAGCGCGCGCGAGCTCGCGCGTGTATACGTTGAGCTATATATATATATATATATATATATATATATATATATATATGATTGCGACGACGTCCGCGCGGCTGCTATTTTCGCTCGCGAGCACGTTACGCGCGCGTTTTAGCGCGAACTTAACGATAAGATGTACAATTATACACGCGGACCCTCTGTCACGGGAGAAGTTCTGCTAATTGCGCCGGTCGTGGCCCCGAATGTTTGATCATTCCACGGGATATTATCGGGGGGGGGGGGGGCGAAGACTGTTGAACATTATTAATCGTGCGCAGCGGTGTATAGTAGACGCGAATTCTTACGAAATAATACGTAATATTAATACTAATCGTAATAAAAGACAGAGGCTGAAATTATTTTTTTATAAATCTATAACAATGGGTTTCGAACTTTTCTAAGAAACAAGCAATGAAAAGATACATTATACGTCGCTACATGTAAAATTGTATAAATTCATTTTTCAAGAAGAAGAAAAATGAGTTTATTATAATATTAGTAATACACCAATGTCCTGCTGTTATAAACAGAATATCACTGGTTGAACGTTATCTGTTAATAAAATAAATCAGAGGAACATTTTCTCAAATTCACAAAATCCAGAGTGAGCATTCTTAAAATAATTCTTATCAAGGATGAAAATGAAACTGCTATAAAAATGCAAATTATCAAGAAATAAGCTTCAAAACGTATAGAAACGAAAACTAAACGATAATGTTCTAAATTTGCTAGATAGTACGAATCGGAAGAAGAGAAAATTGCAAAGGTCATGTAGCAACGTTAAAATATTGAATCATTGTCCAGAACACGTTTGTTTTACTTGTACGTACGTGAATGTTGTACTTTATTTACGTCTTATTTACAATAATAGTAAAATAAATTTCTGATAATTTGGTTACTTCGTATTACTCGTATTATTTTTCAATCAATTCAATTTTCATAAAAAACTACATTGAATTTTCCTTTATGTTTATTTCTTACAATATGTTATCACTAAAGTTTCAGTATAAGCTCATGAGAATCCATATAAATTGAAAAAATAAAAACACATTAAATATAAATACTCAGTAAATTTTAACAGGGCTTTAAAATATAGCCAAAAAATGTCAAATGCCGAAAACAATGGACTTTAATACTGCATTAACCAATACCGACTTATATACCAATTTTTCTTTTATTCTTATATCACGAATGTCATTCTTTTAACTCGAATGCTCACCTCGATTCAAATAACATTGATTTTCCATTAATACGCTAATGTTTCAATAAAGAGGCTGTTTAATTTCGTGCAATATTAACAGTTCTTAATATAATTAAAATCGACAGCGTTGATTTTGCAATGTTCAAAACTCGCGGCTAGGACTCGTAGCTTAGATTATGACTAAATACAGGCAATTTTTAACGAGATGGAAATTAACCAATATATAAGATCAACAACGGCTTGTTCGCAATTCGCAGCGTCCTTTTCTACGCACAGCAGATTACCATAAGGAGGGCGCTGCCTTTGTCATCGACACATGTTAATTTATTCGTTATACCTGCCTGATGCGAAAGTGTCACGTCTTGAGAAACAGCCACAAACATAGTGCCCAATTACATATACAGTCGGTTTTAGGGATATACAAAGATTCGATCTTCATAGATATCTCGTCGTTGCGAATTGAGCAGTAGGCGTTTTAAATAGGTAGCGATATTTAGACGCATGTTTTTTTAAGTAAAGTAAAGACTTTTGCTGGAGCACACTAGCCATTCGGCTTTTCGATCACTGCGAGCATTCTCGCCGTACGCGACGTTCGCGCCGCGCGAAAACTTCGGCTCTTCGAATCATTAAGGAATAATTAAGCCGTTGCTCCATCATAGAAGTACTCTCAGCACTGATACGCTGCATTAACAGCTGTTCGACACCTGATACCGTGCGGTCGTAACACAGCTGACATCGGTTCGAACCGCTCCAACAACAAATCCAAGTCCTCGAACAGCTCGAGTGTAGCTCGAAGGCTGGAACAGCTCGAACGTGTTCCCCGACCCCCCCCCCCCACCGCAGATTATTCGAGGATCGAAAGATTGTCAGCTCCGATTATCCGGCATTCGAAGCGAAGTTCCGACTACATATTATTTATACTTTAACGTCAAAAATCGCGCGGCTCCGGGCAGAAACTCTCCGGCTTTAACTGTCCGTATAGGAAAAGCAATTCGTGCGTCTGTCACCGTTGGCTCGGTGCGCGCAACTATAAAACCCCATCGCGCCGGTCGCGCTCATGGTGATTGACTTGACGCTCACGAGATAATTCGCCGTCTCAACTATTATAACAGGACGGCGTCGTGTTCTGCCCGCGACGGGGGAATCGATGGAATTCTCATATCCACACACTCAGAAACACACGCGCGCGCGCGAGCACACACACACACACACACACACACACACACACACACACAGAGTTTACCTTTACGTGACGCGCATAAGTTTTGCATACATATTGCACGTAATAATGCTTCGGAGGAGAAGAAGATCTCTCACATATGCGTATATAGGACACGAGAGGTATTTTTTTTTAAGACCGAGACGCCACGGCCACGTCTTATCTTCGTGGTCGCATTCCGAAATTCGCGTAAAGGAGAAAATCAGGGCGTTGAAATAGAATGAGCGAGAGAGCAATAGAGAGCGTCATTTAAATTGTACGCTCGACGGAGGTATGGCGCACAGTATGACGCCGCGACCGTCCTGTAGGTACGCTCGCCCAGAGAGATAGAGGGAGAGAGAGAGATAGAGAGAGAGAGACTTATTGTTGCGAGCATAGAGGAACACGCATTGTCCTGTACTTCTCTATTTCTGTCTGTTTTTGCGCGCCTTCTCAACGACGGCTCGCCGCGATAAAGACTCGCGGTCTCTAGTACTGCGAGTTAAAAGTGTCTATGTATGTATGCCTATGTATAAATATATTTTCAGAGAGCGCACGCGAGGCCTGGCTTATAGCCGCGGGCTCGCGGGCGGCGGTGGGCGAGCGAGGAAGGCGTGAAGCGGGAGGGGGCGAAGAGACCAATCGCCACAGGAAGGAAGGAGGGAGAGAGAAATTATCGGTCACCGGAGGGTTGGGGGGGGGGGATATATCGCGCGCGCGCCAGTGAGCGAGCATATAAATTTATTGAGGGGAGATAAATTGCGCGTGTGTTGCGCGCTGACGCCGATAAGCCGATCGCAATAATTTCGATGAGGGGATGTAGAGGAATGCACGGCTGCAGAAGAAGTAGGAGGGGAGTGGGGGGGGGGGAGACGTAGGTGCAAACGCGAACGTTACGCCCTACTTGTTGTTTAGCATTTTCTATATACATATATAGAATATAGAACTGCAAGTCGCAAAATTTCGTGGCCCGATATAGCGATTAAAGGGGGGGAAACGTTTAATTAAGATGCTGAGAATTACACTCAAGGAATATATATTGGAATAGATTACCTGATAAACCCCACAGGAAGAAATGAGCAATTTATCAAGTACTTCTGGCTGCTATCGGTGATTCTAATTGAACCGGGTGTTCAATGATTTTGTATTCGATAGGCACTACTTCAAAATATTAAGATAACGCGAATTGAATAAATATGTTGATTTTGTTATCGGAAATTGGTGTAAATAAAAATGTATATTATATATATATATAATAATGATGTGTTGGTTTTGACAAGGCAAAACAGTACGGTCATTAGTGGAAATTAGTGAAACACTTATATATGCTAAAGTACACCAGCGAGAAGAAATGCGATGAAAGGATGAAGACGATACGATCATTAATTATTAATTTGCAATAAAAAGTTTTTTTGGATAAAAAGACTTCAAATAAATCAATATATATAAAGAAATTATTAAAAAGTAAATACAATATATTTATAAAAATTACTTTAATATTCAATTTTGACGCTATATAGGCCGAATATATTATTATAGATGCACTTAAAATTTAGTTGTTTTTTTACATTGAATGACATATATTATTGTTGTATTACATATCATTAACATACGTTAATAAATGGATACGCATATGAATTTATTATATATTCATATATTTTACGAATTAATTATAAATGTGTAGATCTCAGTATATTTATATAGGATTTGCATTAAATTTCAGCATATCGAAATAGTATGAAATTTTTTAATACACTTCATATCATATAAAATTGCCAAGAGCAAAAAATTGAAATATCTTGGAAAGATCAATATTTTTTTGAATCAGGGCATAGTCTTTTATGTAAAACTTTGTTTGAACCTTATGTCTACGTTAAAGTCTCTCTCTTTTCTCTACGCCTGAGTCTTGAATTCCGATATGAAATTGAACGATACCAGAATTTGCCCCTTCGGTATTTGAAGCCTTAAATCGATATGTCAATTTCGTCCTATCATAATCGTTGTACTTGATAGAAAATTATATGAGTTTAGTTCACATGTGATATATAGCACTCTAGCTCGTTAAAGTTATTATAGCATTCCATATAATCCCCCGATAATGGTTATAATTATTGAATAAATGCTTTCATTAATGATTAGATATTTTAATTATTGTCTGCATATTTATTGCTGCGTTAATTTTAACGAAAATTCACCATTCAAACATCATATGAAAATTATATTAAACCAGATAAATTAACGACATTGATAGCATTAATTATAGCAAAAATAGCACCTTTTTCTACCTATGAACTTTATTCTATTTACTTTCTTCAATCCTTAATTAAGAATCTCATCGGACATAAAATTAATTATATGCAAATATTTTTTCAAGCAAAACAAAACTCTTGCATGATTAATTTAAGGATAATGTCAATTATTTATTCTGAATGATTTAATTTCATTCGTACCTAACAATTGAATTTCCACGGAGTGACGAGATGAATGAAATTTTTAATTAAGCGTTCGAACCTTTGATTAATCATAAAGTTCGCCTTTTAAATGTGGGACGTGGAAGATAACTTTTAAAGGAGACAGTCGCAAGATTGAGTGCAGTGCCGTGAATATCATCTATTCAGTAGTAACAGACTGAGCGTTGAGCTATATATATACACACACTCCTTGTCATTCCTTCCACCTACTTCCACAAGACGGGCTACGAAATTATAAAACGATGCAAAATCGAAAGAGAGAGAGAGAGAGAGAGAGAGAGGAGAGAGATAGATAAAGATATAAAAAAAGTTGAAAATCGATAAAGAAGCGAACAATGAAAACGCGAGGGAAGCGTATTGTTTTAAACGTCTTTTCGCCTCCCCGCTCTCGCCGGTCGCCAATTCCTCCCGCAGCGAGTGAGCGCGCGCGGAATATCGGATGCCCGCATCAGCGTATATTATTCAGCAAGTTTCATCGGACCTCGGATCTAGCTTGTCCTTGGAAAATGAAGATCGGCATAAGACGAGAATAGGAGGTGGGGAGAGGGAGGGACTTTGTCTCCTATTTCTCTTTCCCAGAAAAGAATCATATATATATATATATATATATATATATATATATATATATATATATATAAGAGAAGATGAGAGAGAGAGAGGTGGACACTTGAAGCGAAAAGGTGGAGAGCCTCCTCGGCCATGCGAGGAAGAGGCCGCGGAGTCTGGTGTATAAGCGTATAAATATATATAATATATGGGAGGAAGGGCGCGGAATCTCGCGGGCCCGATGTGCAAGAGCGAGAGGATGCGCATATATATATATATATATATATATATATATATATATTGAGTAGTCGAAGGTAAGAGGGGGCATAAGGGGCGCGTATGCACCGCTCTCGAACGCGCAATTGCGTACGAGTAGACCTATAAGGCAGAAGGCTTTTAAGGAGAGCGAAGCGCGGCCGCGCGAAGAAAGAACAAAGACAGAGCGAAAAGAGTCCGTTTATATACCTACATGGGAGATGTACCTACGTATACACACACACACACACACACACACATAAGGAAGAGAAGAAGCGAGAGAAAGACCGGGGAGAGGAGCAGGAAAGACAGAGGAAGATCGGCGAGTCAGCCGAGCACGTGGGGGAGCTACGTACGGAGCCTCTCCCTTCCTCTCGCGTTCTCCCTCTGTCCGCGTATATATATATATATATATATATATATATATATATATATATATATATATATGAACTCTCGCTCCGCGTGCGTCCGACCGGGCGGCAAGGAGCGTAGCCGCGCACTATATACGCGCGCGCCGCACGCAGTGTACGCGCGCTGTCCTACCGTGGCGCACTGCGCTTGTACCCTGGTCCTCGCCCCCCCCCCCCGTGTATACTAGTGCGATACGAGCGCGCGACTACTTGTCCGCTACCGGGGCGCGCTCTCAAGCGACCTGCGCGTAGACCCGCGAAAAATTCGTTTGAAACGAGATAGTTACAGAGTGGCAGACAAAGAGAGAGAGAGAGAGAGAGAGAGAGAGAGAGAGAGAGAGAGAAAGAGAGTGAGAGGTGCAGGTGTACGGTGCTCGTCGTCGCGCGACGGTCCCAGCTAATCGTGAACGAGGAAGTGTTTGCCGTGTCTGTGCGTTTGCCGGCTGTCACGGTATTTTCGGATGCTCGCGTATCTTTGAACAAGCTGCTTTCGAGGATTACATATTGCGAACGATGCAGAGCCTGTGAGATTATTGCGCTGTCGTTACCGCGGTTAAATCGTATAATTAGTCCAAAGTTCCAGCCGATTTTCGGTAGACAGTGATTTATCCGGGTAATTTGTCCATACCAGGAGCTGTGACTAAATGTTGAATGAAAGTTATAGTGCTTGATTAAAACGATGAATCGATAAGGATGTGATTTTCTATCCTTATTGGTCATAGAGAAGCATCATAATAGCTGCATCAAATTATTAGCGAAGGGTCTGTAATTATTGTAATATTTCCGTAAATTTATTCGCATTTTGATTAAAGTAGTTAACGGTAAACAGTAATCATCTTCATCGGATTGCCAATCATGCTTGCTATTAAGAATTTTATTTTTTGAACCCTTCAGATTTAATCAAGGATAACTGAGATTGGAAAATTCTCTCATACATCCGTCTGATCCTCTCCCGTAGATTATATTAAAATTTTGAAATAAAATATTAATATTATTTAAAGTGTATTTTCTAATATATAAACCAAACGTGCGTGAAAATATATCGTTCCAAACTGGGATTGGATATACCTTGTGTAAACAAGAACATGTGACACCTTACAAAGGTGTATAAGGGAAAATTCGCAAGGACAAAAACGAAAGCATGGCTCCGTTTCATTGTACCCTTCATTCGTTGCTCTGGCTGTTATTGTTTGTAAACGACAGTACTACCGATGGATCCTCGACGACACCGCCAAGCTATCAATTTCATCAGCATCACGGATCGTCTCATCATAATCGAGTAAGTGTACCGAGTAATTAATCAACGAGACCTTTCAAATAACGAGCGATACGATTATGTGCGTATTATCGAATTGCGACGAAATTAGCAAAACATTAGTAAACGAAACTAGGTAGGTTGAATTAGGATTTCATGCGATAATTTTACGAGACGGAAATAGTGTTGCAACCGGAATGTTTTCAAGCAATCGTATGTATGACATTTCTCGAATGAAAGGATTGGTGAAAACTCGTTTCATATAAATTATTATAAATTTGACGGCAATACTTTGTAATATCGTGTAGGAAGACGAATGATGATAAAGGTGATCTCGTTGCATTTAATAAAACTTAATCGGTATGGATATCGAACGTTTCTCCGGAGGTGTCAGTGGTGCATTACTAATTACGTTCTTTTTTTTATAACCGTCGGACAACCCGTTAATCATATTTTTATAATGTTGAAAATTTTTTTTTTTTTAAATAAACTGATATGAAATTTTTTTTGCAGTCTTGTCATAATTTGAGCAATCCTTAAACAGTTATAACGATAGCACAACTTAAATATTTGTCCAATGAACCGAATGGACATTCGATCGAACGAAAATTGACCGAATGGGACATGTGGCCGAAAGGACTTAATCGAATGAATACTTATCGGAAATGACATTTGAGCTAAAAACCATTGCACGGAATGTATATTTGATCGAATGAACTTTTGACTGAGAAAATATTGTCAGATCTTGGTTTTAATTTAGTATTACGTCCAGACTTTTGAATCTTTTGAATCAAATTTATCTTTTTTTTCATTTATAAAATGTTAAATTTATTATAATTTTTAGTAAAGCTTTTTTATGCAGCTTATAATTCACGAAATAAATAATAAAAAAAAGTTCGTTCGAATTTCTGACAAAAGACAAAGATGGTTCTTTATGTACCGATCTTAATGACTGATAATCGAAAATAATGACTGGACGCATGGATAATATCACCAATGATCGCATTTTTATATAGAATTATTGGAAAATTCAAACAAGATTCTTCTTATTCGAGAAGTTAATAGCATGAAGAATCCTTTCATGACAGACTGCATATTAGAAATAAAATTATGTACAAGAAATGATCGAGTTATTTTGGTTAATATACATGGTATTATTAAAGATGTTATTTTTGTGCAAATACGTAGATTGTTATGAACTCTAGCATATACATGAGACGCGATGATAATAACTTCTTCAATTATTGTATATATCCTCCCGGTCCAATGTTCAATCGATCAATTGTCTTTTCGGCCAATGCTCCGATGTATCGCCAATGTATCGAGCGTCTTTCAATCGCACTTGTCCGAATACCTCCGCCCTTGCACGTGGCATTGTGCTCGCCTCGTTCTCCCTCGAAGCGATTTACGAGACGATCCCCCTTGATTCCAGAACGCCGGCTCGGTGAACTGGTCGTCGCGCCACAGCGTCCGATCGTCCCAGTACCCGCACGGCCGGCACAATCACGAGTCCGCGCTGCAGCGGCGCGAGTCGCGCCTGCGCGACCTCGGCCGCGAACCGACCGCGACTGCGCCAACGACGCCGAGCACCACGACGACGACGACGACCTCCCGGAGCCAAATCGGCTCGTACGCCAGGGACGCGAGATTTGGCGAGCTATCGTCGGCCCCCGAGCCCGGCGCGCTCAGGTCCCCGGGCCACGGCACGAGCTTGCGCCGGGATCCCCAATCGTCCAGCCAGCAACAGCGAGAGCTCCTATTGCCGATCTATCCTATCATCGGGGATCTAACCACGCCGCCGAACGTCTATAACAAGTTCCAGCCTGGGTGAGTAAGAATAATATACGGGGAATGTGGCCCGCTGTCGGGTTGATTAATGCTCGAGTGATTCTTATATATATATTTGCGTAGGAGATGCCACACTGTTTGCTTGTACAGTGTGTCATGAGTAGAAACCGAGAGCGTTATATTTGTAGGAAATTTTATTCGCTCGAAGCGGTTGGTGTAATCGGCTACGCGTCGTTTGTGAAAAAAGTTGCAACTATATTTTAGGAAATCTTAAAAATTTTGCAACTGCAGTTAAACAATTCTTTCCTTATATATGTATTTTTTCAACAATTCCAATGCTCTGATGTCTTGATCAACTTTAATGTCCAAAACATATTCAGGTGAAAATGGCTAAATAATATATCCTGTATATAGTCCAGAATTCGAGATCAAAACTAGTGAAGCATTCTACTGTCCAAATCAGAAGTTTAAAATAAAATGAGAAAATGTTAATACCAAATTGAACAATGACCTTTAATTGAAGAAAAACTAAACAAAAAGCAATGAGGGTTTTTAATATTCAGGTACTGTCCCGATTTTGAAAATCAACTGGTGAAAAACTTGTCAGACATATTTTTATCTATTATTTATGGGCATAAATGACTAATTAGCCATGTTTTCAAATTGTAACAAAGAATAATTAAATTCATTTCATTTATCAACTGTAGTTTCATATAACAAAATATTCTCAAAATGCATGACGGATTGGAGAAAGGCAAGTAGAATTGAACTATTATACGTTTTTTATGTAACTTGATCAAGATAAGAATTTTATCTCATGAACTCAAGGAAATGTCATCCATAGTTTAGATCTGCTCATAATCCAATATCCAACTATATAGTTGTTATTATTAGTTTTTATTATTAAATACTAGATTCGTTGAAAATTAACAATAAATTGAATATACATGTTTATTGGGTATAAAAAGTCTAGCATGTGAATTCAAAACAAATATATAAGTACTTTTATCTAAACTAAGCAGAACTATTCATTTGTTAAATATCCATTTGCATTATATTGAGTGGACAGCTCATGAGATATTTTGAAATATCCATCCGTGCGGTGCAGTGTGATATATGCACTTTTTAACCGTTATTAATCAATGAGTATATAATTATGGTATAATAGTAGTTCTTGTATCTGAATAAAATGGTAGTCAATAATTTACATCGCGCAAAATCGCTTATTATTGACATTCTGACTTCTCAAAGAAATTCAGCGGTGTGAAAAATGTTTCCAGCTGGTTTTCTATATTTGATATATTACGGCAATTATCCAGTTTAATATCGGCCTTACATAAATATCTGCTTTGACAATCGCTGGCGCGCTATTCGTCATCAGCAACAATGAGCCCATTCAACTTCGTAATAAACTTTGAATTGCACTCGTGTTTCTTCAATAACCAAATTTAGCTTGCCGATTATCGAATCGATTTCACTAAAGGCATATCGGAATCCTCCATATATCTCTGGTTGTTATAACTCACGCCGATTAATTTATGGCTAGACGCTAATGAAAACTGATACTTCAAATTATACGTGAGCACGTGTGCGTCTGCGCTTGTACGTACTATTACTCGATCAATAAATGTGTAATTTCACACAACAGTGCGCAGAAGAGTGGGAGCGAGTCGAAATCCATGAGTTATATCCTCCGATCGGGTTTGAACACCGCGTGTGGAAGATCTCGCATGTGGGAAATCTCCCGCCGAAACTTGACGCTTTAGCTAGGCAAACCATATACGATATTCGCCTCTATATGTGTGTGTGTGCTTAATTCATGCGTACCCGTTCATTTCTTAATCAGTGCTCCAATTGAAAATATCCGCATGGCGGCTCGGCGCGGGGGCATTTAACCGAAAACCGGTCTTGCCGCCACGCCGCCACCGAGGCTGCCGCCGAGCTGTACTGGTAGCCGCGAAGCGTTCGACATATATATAATCGATTTTACTTTCATATATATATATATATATATATATGTGTGTGTGTGTGCGCGCAAGAGGCTGTTGTACCCGCTCTGTATCCCGCCGTTCCGTGATGCTCTCCTCGTGCGAATCACAGGTTCAACACGGCATATACAATCTACATAACTTGTGTTTCATGCCAGAAATAGAGTCTATTGGAACAGGAAAGGCTTCCGATACTGGTGTGATGATCAGTGCTCGAGGGATTCATTGATAACTACACGATATCGCGTGCACCGCGTTTCTTTTTATTTTAATAATCGCATGTTCAATACGATGGAGCGTGAAGTGTTCAAAGAAAACGCGAATTATATATATATATATATATATATATATATATATATATATCGACGGACATGTGTAGGGAAGTGCGATTTTAATGAGCACTCTCAACTGTCTCCTTCGACGAGTCATTTCATGTCCTGCTGAAAAATACGCTAGCGACACCATCGAGATAATTATGGATCGGTTCGCTGATATCTCGTCAGGCTGCATTGCAATACAAACTCGGATGCTGACACGGGAGAACAAAAGCTGCTAGAAGATGCTTTTTATATATATATATATATATATATATATATATATATATATACACGCATCATAATATTTTTAGCATCGTGAGATGGGATGCTCGCGGATGTGATAAAAACGCTGAAAAGCTGTCCCTGTGATGCGATGGCACTGATGTCGGCGCGGCATTGACATCAGATCGTCGATCAGTATATATATATATATATATATATATATATATATATTGGCAACACGCCGTGAGAGCCGAGTTTCCGCGCCCGACTGGTTCCGCGATCGCTGAACGAGCCGCGTTCAAGTTAATGATTCGAGGACGTTTTGTTAAAAGTCGTTGCGGCTCTCAGCCTCGGCGCAAGTTCACGGTCCGTGGGAAACGTCGGCGTATAGTAACAAGCGCTCCTTAGCTGCGAGGCGTAGTTTTCTAATTTATAGATTACGGCCATCAAGAGGAACACACACACACACATATATATATATATATATATATATATATATATATATATCGCGTCTGTAAAACTTTTGTACGTCGCAGTTTTTCTTGTTTGATTTATTGAGTGTTTGGTCCTTTTTTATTTCAGATGTAAACTAGCGAGCCCTACGTTTCTGACATTCAATTACTAATTTTTTACATATAAATAATATATAAAGTTATATAGAAAATTATATATAAAATTATATATATATATATATATATATATATATATATATAAATAATTGATATCAATGCCACCTAGGTCGTCTTCGTATATTATTAGTGCTAAATGGTATATACCTATTTGAATTCTCGATGCTTTGATCAGGAACCTGTAGTCGTACAGGATGAGCCAAGAATTGTATACATATTGATTTAATAAGTTGTTTCAACTCACAAAGAAGAGATTATCAGATATGAGTGATGGATTGGCTCCAGATTCAGCGAGATAACCCTGATTAGCTCGAGAATGAGCTCTGTCAAGTAGTAAAGTTTCAAAATCTTATGTTGTCTCTTTTTCAAGATATGCTAATTTGACATTTACAACTAGTACTTATCACGCGGTGTCCATTACAGGGCCCATTTTTCAATAGTCAGAGAGAGAGTAACCACTAATTCAATCTTGATCGAATACCTCATCTAAATATATTAGCCTCTTATTAGCAGAGAAAACTGAGCGTATCTATGATATTGATACCATACTCATAAGTTTCTAATATTGATGTTTGTGTATGTATTGTAGTCAAATTTGGCGACTTCGTGTTTCAAGTTTGATACTGACAATGTTTTCTAAAATTTAATTAAATGTCTTTGTATTTTCATTACCTGATACCAGCTATATTTGCTGTTACCAAAACTGTGGTGAATAAAATGGAGTGTAAAGTTATATTGCTGCTTACTAACGGTTGTAGAAACCCTTGAAAATTATTCTTATAGTAGAAACAACTTTTGGGTACATCATCCTGAAAGTTAATAACTCGAATCACCCCCAAAATGAGTACTCTTAAGTTTTAGTATGGCATACGGTCAGATTTTAGAGATATGATATTTTTTCTATTTGTACCTTTAGTACTTTGCTTTAATGAAATTGCATATAGTAATAAATGAGAAGATTTTATTAGTAAAATCCTGCAAAATCTGAAAACCGAGAAATCTACAGTTTTTTATTTATTATCGATTAAAATTTTTCTGAATTTCAATTTGCAACAATTAACAAGCTACACATTGACAAGCACAGATTCATTATAATGTTTCCAAATTAGAAAAATCCCAGATGATTTGTAACGGGAATGTCTTGGGTATAAAAGTTTTACGGAGCTCTTTTTGGAAGTAATCAAAATTACTTCGCTTTAGCTGGACCGCAGACCCTGGTCCTACCCGACGGTCTCGCTTTGAAATTTCTTCAAGATAAGCGCTACATCGATTTTTCATCTGGAATTCTCGATTGCGACAAATTTATTACCCACCATATGATTACATTCAACTGTATAGGTAAAACAGAGAGATAAGTATCGTGTAATGAAACTTATACACGATCGGCGTTTAGTGCCGTAAACCAAACCGCGCACTATCGTTGATACTTTTTTTTTTTTTTTTTTAAATCGTTCCTGCATAATTTCATAAAACGACGTCAATTTACAGTTAATGGCCCTGTATCGTTTCGTCGTAAATTATACCTGGGAAGCTTCGATTTAAAAATTCCGAAATCGTTATAGATAAATAAAATAGGTGCTCTATCCTCCGTCACATAATGCGCACAGATATAAAATAAACTCCGCCTAATTATACTGTAAATTGCTGCAGAACAGCGTCGTACAATTAATTTCCAGTTAGTAAATTTACATGCACATATATATAGTACACTCTAGATGCTGTCGCACGTTGGCACGAGAGAGAAAGCCTTTATATAGCGACAATTATCCGATTCTGCATACTCCTCCCCCATCTCTCGTATGCACGTACAGTCGAGCTCTTAGACCCGCAATCTGTCACGACGAATTATTGAACAAGCCCACCGGAGTCCCGTCCAGCTATTTGGCGCACGGAGCGTCGCTCAATGCCAGAGCGGATATAGCGCGCTTTTAGTACGGAGTCGACTGCGAGACGATAGAGGACGCAAAGAAACGGCGATGAGGACGATGGTTCGGGGGGGGAGGGGAAGACGCAGTTCTTCCGCGGGACTCGCCGGAGCCCGCGGTCATCAGCCGCTGTACCGAGAGATCGCCGCTCGGATTTTATACGCGTGTCCCGCGTTCCGCCGCCCCCGGGCTGCAAATGAGTATGTAACAGCCAGCGAGCGGCTTCGATACCCTTCTTCTACATAGAGCCACGCACAGGGGACTGGGAGGACAATTTTGTCGCGCGGTGCGCTACGTGCTGGACGAGGCGCGTGTCGGGGCGCAGGGTACTTTTACGTGGTATTAAAGCGCGCTCGGCGCCCACACGCGTCTATCTATAAAGAGATAGATATCTTATTAGATAGAGCGAGCCGCGGAACTACGGGAGAAATTCAGGGAAAAGCGCAGCTCGGGGTTGGCCGTGATTGCGTGCGCAACCGATCGGCGCCGATCGGCGAGCTTATTCAGCGGGGTTATTGAATGTCTCGAGGCCGCGCCGGCGCTACTGCGGCCGGCGAAGAGCTCGGACGGCGGCAAATCTTTAGCGGGCCGTATATACGATGCGTACGTAATGGGGCTGTTTCATTTTACAGGCAGTAGAGCACGGCGGCGATTTTAGCGTGTTCAGATTAATCGGACCTCGGAAGCGATGAGCGAGAATGGCGAAGGTTTTACATATCGATGCCGAGCATTCGTAAACAACCGTAGTAGCCTCAGTAAAATCTTGATCTCTGTCTTTTGATGCTGTACATTTTTCGAATATAAATATAGATGCTGATTGTTATGCGTGACTTCATCTAAAAACGCAGTATATATACTCGGAATGCAGTTTCAAAAATTTGACTTCTTTTTAGAACATAATGTTCTGAAAAATTTGTATGCAATATAGTTATATAAATGTGCTTTTAAATTGAACTTATGGCGACTGTTTTGAATGAAATTCATAAATATTTTTACCGGTCTTACAGTCTTTATAGTATATTATAATATATATTAGTATAATATATATATATATATTATACCAAAATAATGACATTATACTAATGTAATGAGTTTAGTCCTTAAAGATAAACCTTTACTAACATAGAATATAGTTTATTATTTTTATTATTTTCATTTTATTATTATTTTTATTATTTTTAATTATTGATCTAATTTATTTTTCGTGGTAAGTTCTATTTCAGATTCTTCGGGGGGTATCATAAAAAAGGACAGTCTGACTGTTATTATTTTAGTATAACAAATTATAGTATAAAGAGTGTAAGACAAATAAAAATATTTATTAGTTTAATTCACTGTTATAATTAATTTTGTATACCACCGCGATACGAAGATGGCTTAATCACCTAATCATCTGAAATTTTACGTAATAGTTTTAAAAATCTGGTACCGCTCCCGTACAAAATCTGTGAGAATGCTGTAATGGCCAGATTTGGCACGGATCCTGCACTAAATTATTGTTTCACGCAATGTTTCTGATTAGCATTTGCTGCTAAATAGAAAAAAATAGATATAGTACTGTATAATAATTATGGAACGAGCTGTATTTGATTATAGCTAATCTGATACAAGCTTCAAAAATTAGGACAAGAAGGATGCGCCTCGTCTCGAGATTGCCTGTGCATCTAATTAGCAAGGATATACACAGGCGATCTTTGCTTTAGACGCTGAGATGCGGCGTATAGTTAAAGTACTATAGATATTAACGAAGTTCAACATTTAAATATCAAATTTAAGTTTGTCAATGCATTCATTAAATTGATAAATATTTGTTAATACAAAAGTAAGGAATCAATGAATAATGAATGGAATTTATCGCATTGGCAAACTAGAGTAATTCAATTTATTTATAACATTAAAACTGCACGTATACACGTAAAAAATTGATATTTTTGTTTCATATCCATTCGCTTATTGGCTTTTTTTCTGTTAAATGCTAAAAAAGAACACAGTTCTGCTACATTTCATTTGTTTTTGCTTTTGAAGCCAGCTTCTTAGAATCATCGTAGCCTTCCAGCAAGATTTTTCTTTCATTCGGTTCGTGTATAAACAATTCTTCGATCGTGTACCAAAATGCAACGCAAGAAGTAAAAAACAGACCTACTTTGTTTTTCATCCACGCTTCAGTCTTAATTATTTATGTTTAAAAAGTTCGCATTTCATATGTTTCGAGGCGATCTTCAGCGTCATTGCTCCATCTGTTAAGATATCGGCCAATTTTCAGACTATTTGTAAAATATACGGGTGATAGAGTAACATGTTAAATTAAGAAATATATTTCCATCTCACTGATGAATAAAAGAAATGTGCGACTAGCTTACTTAAGTATTCGCTCACCCTGTGCCAATTTCGGATTTTATCATCATAATTAAACAGAATTCGTAATTGTTTCCTACATATCCGCGCCCTTTGCTAACATATTTTAAAAAGTACCAGCCAAGACTAGTACATTCCAAAGTTTGTGAGGATTCCTCAAACGTATTTATGATTAATTTTCACACAGGTCTATATATATATATATATATATATATATATATATATATATATATATATATATTTCTATTAACACGGTTACATAATATTAATTCCTCGTTTGTGTCATCGCTGAAAGAACTCGAATATAAGCACTTGGTGTCGACAGATTCAATATATTAACACTCGTACACCGATGATTGCCAGAACTGCGCCGCACTTAATCGAGCGCGAGTATCGATAAGAGACGCTGCCCTGACGTCGTAAGCATTAACGAGTCGTGGACGAGAAAAAAGCGTCAAGCATTACAAGCACGTGCTCGCGTTGTCATTTATGTACGTTTAGGTATACGTGAGAAAATTTTTTGATGAAAATCATAATGGATCCTTAATTTCTTCACGAGCAGATTGTAAAACGTTTTTCACATCTTCGCCAGACCTGTCATGTAAATCGAGCGCGCGTTTATAAGTTTATCTCATCGTAAAATATTTCTATATATCGTCAGATCAGCTCTTTTATAATGAATAGTTTTATCGCCGCTTCATCATCATTTATTTATTGCCTGTTTCGCGCAAGTAGCCGTCGGATGATTAACAGGCGCCGGAACGAAAGTCGGTTTCCGACAAATTTAGAACGGTGCATACCCACGCTGATAGCGTCATTACTCGCCTCTCTTCCTCTCTCTCTCTCTCTCTCTTTCTCGCTTCCTTCCGGGGAAGCGCCCTATCGGGAAAGAGGAAAGAGCTTGCGCGCCGCCGCAAATAGCCCAGAAGTTCGCGGTTACCGCCTCTCGCACTCTCTGCCTACCGGGCGTTCAACCCTCGCGCCAAAGGTGCGCTCGTCGCGCCGAGACGAGATTTTCTTCTGGAATGGGCGCTCGCTCGCCAGAAATCCATAAATAGACGCGCAAACGTTCGCGCGTCCAAAGCGCGTCTGTTTTCATTTTTTTTTTGTTTTTTTTTTCGGGGAAAGCAAAGGGGCGCCCCTATACTCGGCGTGAACCCCGACGTGTAATCTAGGCAGAAGGTTGTGGTGCGGATGCGTGCACTCGGTACGTAATACGCCTGAATGCGAGTCTCGCGAGCGCGCGCGGCTCTCGACTCGAGCGGACGAGAACAACGCGGGCCTTTGTGTATGTATATATATATATATATATATATATATATATATATATATATATACACATAATTGCTACGTGGGAAATCCCGTTGAGTGCAGTTCCGCTCTGTGCTGCCTGTTCGAAAATTCCGTCGAACTGGACGACTTCAAACGGTCCACATATGCACTATGATGCGCATTATTCTTAGATCTGCGAAAGTACATCAAAATTAAACAATAATATAATGATTTGCTCTATTCTTAATTGAGTACAAGTATGCTTATTATTTAGCATTAATTCGAGCTCACGAGAAAAAAGCTTAATTAACCTGCCCTTGCCCATATACTAGTTTCGTATACTAAATAGTCATTAAATGTATAAAACAGTTGAGAACATAAATAGAGTGATTAAAAGACATAACTAATATTTGTATATTAGCTGAATCTTTAGACGTTGCAAACCCTGTAAATTCTCGAATAAAGTGATTAAAATTCGAAATAAATCTTTCTTCAACATTTTAATATTGTCGTGGTTTAATATGTCATCATTGGGCATTAATAAATGGTTACTTTTTGAGCTTTCTCTTAATTACTATTATACGCTAGTACGCAAAGAATGCAAAAATATCCCTTGTACACATGTAAATTGGCGATTTTTATTTATCAAGCGCGCGAGCAAGATCCATTTACGCTCGAGATACGTACACGTGTACGCGGGGGCGTCGTCCAAGAACGCTTGTTTTTCCGTTCATATGCACGCGACAGCGCCGTTGCCGCCGCTGAGAACGCGCTCCGCCAGACCGATAGAAACAAAAGCAGTAGCGGCGCGCTGTCCGTTTATGGTACGTTTCACGACTGGTCATAATGGATCTGCATGAGACATGAAGAGAGAAACTCTTCGTCGGGTCGCACCTTTAAGCCTCGGCTATCCGGCACTTTCCATTTCAGAAGCTGTGCACACAGCCAGTCTCGTTCTTTGCTCTCACTCTTTATCTTTGTTCTGCTAAAGACTCGCACAGTGTCTGCCGTTTATATTAGGATCGAGTGAAAGAGTTATCGAAAGAACGAGTTATATATGAAAAGCGTGATAAATAGATCAAAAGCTGTGTATTTAGGTAAAAATTTTGCATAAAATCATAAAGTATAATAATAAAGTTGCCCTATGGTATACATATACATTTAGAAAATGTTAAACAACAACATAATGTATCGCAAAATAATGTGTCACAATAATTTAGTCTTATTAAAGCAAATATTATATAAGAACAGTCCTAATAGTAGGAAGTATGTTATTTTTCGAGGTCATCACAAAGCGAAAATCATTCAAGACTCCAGATATTGGATTACAAAGCTCACATTTAAAGATATTATCTCACATATACTATGTAGAAGTATATATATACTATGCAGAAGATGAGCTAAGATAGATAAAATGAAATTGTTGGTTGAAGTTACTACGAGATGAAAGACTACGGATTTTAGCTTATTGGCCTTGGAACGACCATATTTCAGGTTCAATCTACATTGAAGCAGATGTAAATACCTTTGTCTAGATAAATAAATAGTTAGCTGAATATTATGTAGGGTATCCAATAAAAAATATAACATTAATATAGAAAATAAATATATTCAGATCAATATTGTTAAAAAATCCAATAATTTAAAAATAAATAAATATCGTAAAAAAATATTCTAGGCCATACATAATAATGTGAATTCATCCATATAATGTCCACACATTTTATTGTATCTATCTTCTTATTTATAAAAAATCCGAATTCTACAAACTATTGAAAGAGGCCTGTCGTAATCCTTCTTTATCTTGTTCACATATTCGAAATGTTTTTATAAATGTCTACCAAACACAACAAATAACCAATGCCAGATAGATCTGTCTCTACTTCATCTATATAAATAAAAATCCATGTCTATGAAATTCTACATCACCTTGATTGATTGAGCTCCAAAAGATCTAACGGTAATTCAGCTAATTTGAAAGCTTTAGAAATATTTTGAATGCGAGATCATAGAAAACGACTGGACTTGTGAAAAAATAAATCATGTATCTTGCAGCAGGACAATACACCTCTTAATACCGCGTTACCTGTGACACCTTATATAGACGCTTGAAGTACTCCAATATTCGAAACCGGATCGTGCCGATTTGATTTAGCACCCAGTTTATTTTTCTCTTGACAAAGTTCAAGATAACTTTAGATAAAACCTGATTCGAATCGATGGCAGAGTTGAAGCTATTAGGTGGCGAACTTAGTTTCCGACATTCACATTTCGATGGCAATATATGTAGTACGAAAAGTCAGATTTGTCGGATCTAGTACTTATTTTTTAGTTTTGGCATTTACCAATAGAATTCACTTAATAAGGATAAGGACTATCATTTCTGTCAACATTATAATTTTTTATCAGTATAAAATCAATCATGATACATTGTACATGATATATTTTCGACATCTCCTTTTGCACTATTTTGATTTAAAAAAAAGTGTAGCAGAAACTTATCGATTGCTTCAAGAATGTCATGGAGAACAAGCTTCATCGCTTACAATATTTAAAGAGTGGTTTTATCGGTTTAGAAGTGGAGATACTGATGTTAATGACAAAGAAGTTTCTGGACAAACGAAAAATATTGAAGATAGTGAATTGCAAGCATTATTGGACGAACACTCAGCTCAAACGCAAAAAGAACTCGCTAATAAGTTGGGAGTCAGTGACAGAGCAGTTGGCAAACGTTTACTTACTATAGAAAAGATTCATAAAGAAGGAAAATTGATGCCACATAATTTTACCGGAAGCGCCATTCTGAATCGATACAGCAGCGACCGTCTTTGTTTGCCGGGAAAAAAAGAAGAGTTTTCTGTGGCTTATTGTGACTGGTCATAAAAAGTGGATGTACTATAACGATCTTAAGCGCAAAAAGTCATGGGTGAACACAGGCCTACCGTCCACATCGACACCAAAACGAAACATCCATGGCCAAAAGGTACTGCTGTGCATTTCGTGGGACCCACAGGGTGTGCTGTACTACGAGCTGAATGCCAACTGAATGATTTGCAACAGAAATTGATCGAACATAGATCAGCAATCGCGAGCAATAGGCGCAAAGTTATTATCTTGCCTGACAACGCTCGGTCACATGTTGCGAAAGCCGTCAAAAAAACTCTGTTCGAGCTTGAATGGGAAGTGTTGCCGCACCCAGCGTACTCGCCAGACATAGCGCCTTCTGATAACCACCTATTCCAATCGATGCAGAACTACCACGTTGATACACACTTCCGACATATTCAAGAAGAGCGAGAATTTGTGGATGATTGGATCGCCTTGAAACCGCCATCGTTCTTTGGCCACGGCATCACCATATTGTCAGAAAGTACTGGAAAATGACAGAAAATATTTTGTTTAAGCTATCGTGTATCCATTTTCCATCATAAGTGTCCCTTTTCCGTTGAAAAACGTCGGAAACTCGTTCAACTCCTAATAAAATCGACCAGTGCTCCCACAAGCACTAACAAAGAATACTTTCAGCATTCCTTTGTTTGGTCGAATGGAAAAAAACAATTCAAAAGTATATGGCCAGTGAGAAGAGTACATTCAAGGAGAGTATTCGGTCGTAGATGTATATTTAAACTTGGCGTTTCTGCTTGTTAAATCAAAATAGTTCTTATCCATTTTTCACATTTAAGGAGTTACCGCTTTTGATATCGACACAGACTTTTTCATAATTCACCTTCAGATACCAATATTCTTTCTGGAAACATAAATGTAAATTGATAGATCATCTGCCTATAATAGATGTTTGACATTTCTATAACTAACAAGACAATAAGATACGAATATAAGTATAGAAAAAAATGAACTTCAGATACTCAATGGTTGGACGAAAGACGAAAGGATTTTCTTTTTGAACAACGAAGTTGATTAAAATACTGTAGAAATGAGTTCACATTAGAATCTCATTTCTCTTAATATAAATACGGATGGAATCGTATTAAAAGCATTACTGAAATCAAATAATAACATTACGATCCACAGTTTTCTGTTTATTCTTCTCCAAATATCTTTAATCATTTCCAGCTAGAGAGTGTCTATAGAATTAAAGTGAGCCTAATTTGTCTGAAACGGATCCAGTAAGTTGTTAGATCTCCAATTCTCAATTGATCATGTTTCAAGAACGTATTCTAACACTTTTGAAAGAAAACATAATAAGATCATCAGTCTTTTTCAAATATCTGGATAGAATTCTTTCGTGAGGAAAATTTGAAATTGATTAACATTGTATCTATCCAAATCAGGAACTCTCGTATTTTTGAGAACTATATTCTAGGAAATATCATAGTTCATAACTATACGTGTGCTAAAATACCAAATTCCCAGTATAATATTTAAAAATATTATTTACTTAAATTCGGAAAAAGCGAATCATTTGAAACTCAGTAATCACACAGACACAGAAATATCTGTAAAATATGCATTGTACTCATAATACGACAAATATCGAAAAACGCCCTGTTTTCAGTTTTATAGTAACACAATTAAATCTAATTTGCAACAAGGTTTATCCAGCGTATATGACGCTGAATTTTGATATCGATCATGTAGATCCGAAAAAAATCGTTGTCAATCTAAAGGTACGTGTTTTACTAGAGAAAGAAAAGAGGGAGAGAGAGACAGAGGCACAAAATACGCATATATATATATATATATATATATATATATATATATATATATGGAAAGAGAGAGAGAGAGATAGAGAGAGAGAGAGAGAGAGAGAGAGCAAAAGAGAGAGAAGATTTACGGCATCAGACAAGATGCAGTATAAGAGTAACAAATTAAGCGAGGTTTACACCCCCACCCTTCTCATTTAGAAGAAGAAAAAGAAGCAGCGAGCGAAGGAAAAGAGAGGAAGATTGTACTAGCTACATTATGCGGTATTTTAAGCGACCACACAATCATCAACGTCGATGAAAGGTTTGTACTGTTTGTTCCGTGTGAGTGAGCCGAGTGGTAAACGCCGCACGGCACACGGCGTCCTTTATTTCTGCAACTGCGGAGTGCACAGGAAGAAAGAAGGAATAACTATCTACATACATACGTACATTATATATATATATATATATATATATATATATATATATATATATAACGAACCAGAAGCAGTGCCGCTTTCGTTTCGTAATTTCCCTTCCGCGCTGTATAGACATATAATATACATGCCCGCCGAGACGGCTCACAAGGTTCTCTCTCCTTATGCGCTATAGCGACAGTGTATATCTATAAATATATATACATATATATATATATATATATATATATATATATATATATACATGTGTGTGTGTGTGTGTGTGTGTGTGTGTGCATGTATTCATACCTGCGCGTGAAGGCGTTATATACACGCGCCGTTTGTCGAGACCAGGCGGATATACCATGATATACACTCGCCTGTACGCGCAGCGTGTATTACCGGCGAACCATACGGGCGCTCCCCCCCTCCTCCCAACCCTGATTCGCGATCGATCGTAACGAGCACTCGCGGTATAACTATTTGAAAGTCCTTGCGACTGCCTCGCTGACCATTACGATGCCCCGTAAGAAGATGAGTTTTCGGAACGTGCTCCATCGGCGGCCGAAATAACGACGAGGAATCGTGGATTTAGCGAGGGAAGCGCGCCGGCGACTGGCGGTTAAGCGCTCGCGCGGACGAGGATGCGTAAATGTATTGTAACGCCTGCAATTTATTTCCCCTTATACGTTACGAGTTGCGATTCGATGGAAAATGAATTTGGATTTTTTTTTGTTTTTTTTTTTTTTTTTTTTGTTTGTTTTTTGTTTGTTTTTTTTTCGTACTCTGCGGATACTTATATAGCTTCGGCGAGGATAACCTTTGTACCTGGCCACCTACCGCTTTACCAACTTTGCCGGGAAGAGTCTGATTTGTACAAGAGCTTTCGGACCGAGATATACGAGCTCCTTTAACAACTAGTTGTAAACGGAAGGTCAACGCTTATGTGTTAATATTTTCTCAGCGTGTCTGATGCTTACGCTTCGCTAACACGAGATCTGATTTTTGTTCTTTTTCCCTTCAAAACGAGCTCTACTTATCCCCGTGCAATTGGTCGAAGTTTTAGATGTTTTACTTTTGATTCTTAACTTAATTGTACGAATAATAGGAATTTCAAGACTAAAAATTACAAAATTATTAAATGATTTGAAATCAAAGAACTATTAATATATTTATATAAACTTTACATTAAAGGGAAAACAATCAGTTTATTTTACGTAGAATAATTTAATTGTTTATTATAATCTTATACCCCATTTCTTCAGCATAGATAGGTATACATAAAGTTGGCAAAATAAAAAATCTAGTTTTGTATATCTGAGCACGATAAAAAAAAAACTACAATCTATCGAATACATGTTTTACTTAGATGGAGAAGTATACGAAATTAATTAGCTCATCATTAATCTGTGTGGCAGCATAATGCCTATCATTGCTTTATAATCAGTAATAAAGTTACGAACTTATTGCACTGCATCGCGATATATTTTCATATATAGATATATGAATATCTCTGCACGGATAGGCAGAATGGAAAAAAGAAAAAAAACGAATCTCCCTCCTCCGCGAAGCCGCAATAATGCTAAAAATTCCAATTACATAAGCCGCTAGAGGGGCCTCGACGGGTCAATATGGGCCGGGTAAATGATTAGGGAAATTGAGCCAGGAGATGAATTGTGCGAACGCGAGGAATTTCCAGATAGTCATCTCCTTTCCTCCTCTCGTCCTCCTTTCCCTCTTGGTTAATCGTATCCTACAGAGCTTGTCGCGAATGAAATTCTCAGAATAAGTATAAAATGTTGAACAATTCATATCCGCTATTTTTATTCAACACTGGTCTATAAATTAAGAAAATAAGTGATAATTGGATAATATCTATAATTTAGAATTTTTGTATAAATTATATTTATTATTCTTTGTTTAGTGAAAGAAAAAGATGTAAGATCATTAAATTACAAAATCGATAAATGGCATTCGAAATATCACAAAATGATAATACATATAAAATTTATCAATTTTAATATAAGCAGACATCATTATTTATAATTTAAGAGAACTAAGATCCGTTATCTGACTTTCATTGTGATATATTCTGCATTTATTATTAGTATAAAATTAATAATAAGTGCATTTACATGTTTAAATATAAATATACTATCTTCAGCTTTAAGAAATTATGTGTAGAAACATTATAATAATAAATATTTAATGAATGTATAAATAGCGAAGAAAATTAATAGTACTATTATGTACAATATTTAATTAAAAGAAAAAAAATCAAGATCCATTGATGTTTTATTTATATTTGATACATACGTATAATACAGGTGTGAGTGATTGGTTTGCCGATTACTGTAAACACCCTTGTTAGTTGAAGTAAATCTACCCCTAAAGTTGTTGAGTTTCTTTAAATAGAATTTGATTTAATTAGATAAAGAATATTTACTGTAAACAAAAGCTATTTTCTTAAATTATCAAAATACTTTCTAAAATAATATTTCTTAAAGTAAATGTTAATTTCATTTGAAAAAATATTTCTTTCTATCCTATCTAAAGATATGAATTACTGTATTTAAGTAAATAATCACTTTAAATTCAAGAAAGTTGTCGACTTACTACTATTGAAATCAATCATCTCAGTTGAATCATGTAATTTTTCTTTAATATTAGAAGTGTTTTCAGTGTCTAGTATAAATATATGAGTAAATGCATATATATGCCTAGCAGCTTAACAATTGCATACAAGAATTTCTAATATTTTTTTTAACATTCTGTCAAATGACATCTACATTTACATTAGTTCGCAAAAAGAAGATGTTTAAAAAACGAGTGAACCGCATCGTATTAATGAGTATTTAATGTCTGTAAGATCGCACATTATATGATCGTACATTTGTATAAACGAATAAATAAGTATATTCGTATTTACAGAAAATGTCAATTTGTAAGTGTGCTTAATACAACTTTTTCGAGTTTTTAAATAGTATTTCTGTTGAGCTCCTCTCATCTTCTCTTCCCCTGCCAAAACTTCGCCTCTGCTTGTACTAATGGCTCCTCCTCCCTCTCTAGAGCTCATCTCTGAATCCGTCAGTAATTGTCGGTGTATATTCCACTTTCCGGGTCCGCGTGTAAGTTGTACACGTTTAAAATTAAAAAAATAGAAGTAAAGATAAAAAATAAATTAATCAGAATTATGATTCATAAATTAAAACTTAAACTAAATTAACATTAATATCAGGAATGCTATTTAGAACGTATTGTAATGTATGCGTATTCATTACAAGGACGGAATAAAGGTGTTCTATTTATACAACAAGAACATGACTAGAATATTTTGTAGCTGTATTTTTTTTTGCAAATGTGGTTCTGATTTTAAATTCCTTTTTATTGATTAATAAATTTCAATTGTTGTTAATATTAATTTTGTTATGAGTATTGTAGCAGGCAGTGAATAAATCAAATATAAAATTGCTAATTAATTTATTAATGTTATCATTTGAAAGGTACATTCAAAGCATTGTTGAATTATGCCTCTACTGGCGTTCGCTCCATTCCGTAGTGACACACGACGTATAAATATTCGTTATTATCATCAAACGTTCTAATCGAAGCGCAGCCGATTCTATTTTCATCATTCGCCAATTCCTTATCTTCGTCCACCCAGCTCGTAATGAGAGAGTATAATGATGGCCCTTCCGTGGGTGAATTCGAGTCCTTGAAACTGACTCGCTGCCTAACCTCGAACCGTTCTAAAAAATAGAATTTAAGATATAAATTATATTTATAAAATGCCTGTATTGTATCAAGTGTGATCTAGATTGCTCTGTAATTTAGCCACGTGTCGTTTTTTATTATCGATCTGTATAACCTAATTTTTCGTTTCTTCTGCCTGGCCAAACATGAATAGAAACTTTGTTAGAGAAATTTTCTTTAATATTTTCAGTTATTATTATATATATGTTTACTGACACAAAACACTTATGATGAGCTGATAATATTCAGATTCACCCATGATATTTCCATAGGGCTGCGAGAATCTTTTATGATCATCGCGTTATATATTCATGATTAAACAATGAGTGAGCGTCATCTCATCGTTCGAAACAGCTTTTAAATTTTGCTATTTTTAATTCATTATTTTAACAAATATATTGTAAAAATGATCCGACTAAAAATATCTGCGGCTATAATATTTATCCATGATTGAATAGAAAGTTTGTAGATAAGTTCCAAAAAAAAAAAAAAACTACTGCACAACTCTTTGTATTCGATCTCGTTATTCAGTGTGATAGCGCCTTAGCGACGTTGAATATAAATAAGAAAAAAAAATATATATATATATATATATATATTCATACCAATATGACTGCAGGTTTTTTCCTCATACAGGCATTGGTCAGCCCATCTCTGGGCAATCAGTACAAGTTCATTGTCCCAGATCAACTTGTTATCCTATAATTAATAGTTAGACAAATGTATTTACATAAATTACGAAGTATTTGGTAAAGATAAAATACTATTGAATAATTTTTAAATATTAAAGAATTAAATGAATGTGTAATAATAGTAATGATTGTAATAAAATCATTACAAATAAATAATCAAAAATATTGAGCATAACTTTGGTAAGTACTTACATATGCTTTAAGAATAGCGTTTTTCTCAGCTTCGTCGATTCCTCTGCGCAGAACATTACCACACCTTTTAACTGCACCAGAATGCTTTAAAATATAATTGTTTAAATTTTTAAATTGTATATATAATTGTAAATGAAAGAAAACTTCATATACTCATATTCATTATGAAATAAATTTATTTTCTTTTTTAATACGCTTTAATATAATTCTGTATAACTTACGGGATATTTACAAAGGGTGTGATTACCACGTGGACAACTTGGTAATAGGCAGTAAGGATTATCTTTGTTGTCTGAAAATACAGCTGAAACTGCAACAGCACAGAGAGCAAGTACCAAAACTATTATTCTTTTCATTTTGTGACAAGTTTCTTTACATCTTCGAGTTAAATCTCAATCTATGATAAAAAATAAATCACAGGTTAATGTAAATTATCGATAAGTTATTTCAATATTTATAGAAATATTCACGTCTTCTAAAGTAATTAAATGGAATAGTCCATGTATGACCACACCGCTAGTAACGTATCAGACTTTTTTTCAAAGTATTTTTAGAAAATTACTCTACGAGAAAAATATGCTAAGATATTTCTAGAATTTTCTTCTATTGAATGAACTGTCTGATTCTTGATATTTCTAAAACACTCAATTTTTTCTAATTTTTTCATAGTGATTAAAGTCTTAATATTTTTAAATATCAATACCACAATCTATTGTCCAATATTACAAGGTTAAATCATAAACCGCAATTCAAATTATAAATAATAATTGAGAAAGGTATTTTAGAATTTGACTTTAACTGATGATTATATATTATGATTAAGAGTAATAATATTTTCGTTGAAAAATAAAATAGATATACATAAAAAGAAAGGAAATAAATAATAAACAATCTTAATTTGGAATTAATTTAGTAAATAAAACTGCCTCTTTTGTTTAGAAAATGAGAACGCACTCAAGTCGTTTTCACAGCTATATCTTAAAATTGGTTACTTACATTAGAACATTAATACGCCTCGTCTCTGTATGTAGGAACGTGTAAAAAATTTTATTTGTAACATATTGAATTTATAATTAAAAACTCATACTAGGTACATGTAATTAAGATAAAAAATAAGTTTTATCAATTATAGAACGTATATAATATCAGTTAGCAATGAATTATATGTATATATATATATATATATATATATATATATATATAATCATTACTAAAAATATGTAAAATAATTCTTAACACATGGTTTAAAAAAATCTAATGATATACTGGAGTTTTACCTTGAAAGTGATTAATGGAAATATTTTAAATAAGTTAATATAATTTAAAGGAAAATTCTAGAGTGTATGAAACAGGGAGTCCAGAGGGCGCCCAAATCCATCTGATCAAAATCAAAAGGGGATTGCCGCCACTAAATTTGTGAAGCCAAGAGTTTTTCTAGGAATCCAGGCCTCCTCTTTATTTCAACTAGAGGGGTTTGAGGGCTCTCTGGTCTCAAAACTTTATAGACACTAGAATTTTTGTTAAAATTCATTTAATTATTTTAAATATTAGGCCAAATAAACATATAGGTAAAGCTCCAAAACGCACTCAACCCCAATTTTGATGAAAATTTATAATATTTATGTTTTCTGGAGCGCTGATTATATATATATATATATATATATATATAATCCTTCAAAATTATAGTTTTCCAAAATTGTCTCAAAATAAAATAAAAATTTAAAGATCATTTTATACAATAGTTGTATTTCTCATCAAAATAGGCATATTGTGATCTATACATTTTTTCGGTGCAATCAATATTTCTTCAAAAAAAATCAACATTTCCAATTCGAAATCACCGGGTGGATCGGGAGGTCGACAAACGATATTTAACGATATAAATAAAAATCTTAGTACATAGTTATACAGTTTCTCCTTGAAAAACTGCTTGCAGTGAAATATTCATTGAAAAAAGATGTATATCAATTTCTTTTTTAACTTTGTATAACCATTGTTCTTTAAAAATACGGCTTGGACCAAATAAATATACAATATAAACATTATTATATAGATACAATATAAATATATACATTTATAAACAACAAAGATATATTTTAAAGAAACCTATAACTTTTGCTTGAAATATTTTTGCAAATTTTGCGATTTTTCTGTGATAGTTTTCAAAAACGACCATTTTTCTGGACTATTCCATGAGAACTCAATTTCCGTCAAAAACCACTAAAATATTAGTAATCAGCACTCCAAAAATCTAATTATATCAATATCAGCAAAATCGGAGATGGATGATTTTCAGAAGTGTATCCAATCGTATAATGATAAATTTTTCCTTGAGAAAGTAATATGCGTCAACTGACAAGGAGAGTACTATACTCACCGGCGAACCAATCCTTATTAAAAGGTGAAAAATGTATTAATTGTATATACCACAAAAATTAAGGACTATATCCTGATTGAAGTCTATTAAGAATTGGTTAATTTATAAACTTAAAAACCGTTAAAAAATTTTTTAATCTCCAAAATTTCTTCTCATACATTTGAAATATTTGTTTCTGTTTGAAGCTTCCTTTTTTAAAATACAGCTTTCCTTATTACCCTTTAAAAGTTTTTTCAATATTAGCCAATGATATAACCTTATGTGACCCAAATCTTGCTTTTAAGTATTATATTATTTCACTACTATTAGTACATTAGACTACAAGGCCTGAAATAGTATAGTTTCTTACCCTCTACAAAAAGGTTTTCTTTGCGAAACGAGAGTTTTGCCGCCTAAGAGCCCTAAGACAAAGCCGAGGGTTGTAATGAGGTTCGTAAAGAAGCCTTTCATACTAGGTAAGGACTAAATGCCTCCTAATGAAAACCAGAATCAAGAAGTAAACCTGAGATTTGTGCGTTAACAATCAACTTACACACTACAGTATTAGAATACATTATACAAGGTCAAAGTCGAATGATCGTCTTAAATTTCTAATTTTGATGTGAAACTGGTGTAAAATTAATTACCGCATTTGTATATAAAATTAATCCAATGTAATTCAAGATCCAATGGAAAAAAATAATGATACCATGCTTCATGTTTCTGTACAGTTAATGTATTGTTCACTCGACTAGTAAGAATTGGTTCTCGATTGGGCGTGTTTTCTTCTTATGAGTTGAAAAGTCAATAGATATATATTTAGTAAATTTTAATATAGTAACTTTAAAATTTTAACTATTATGATTGCCTGCATTAATGGAGGTTAAAATCGAGAGTGATATTTTCAATAATTGTCATTAAAACTTATTCAGAAAAATAAAATTTTTTTAATGATATTTCATACTATTTATATTTTTTATCAACCTTAAATCTATATATACCATGATATCCATTTTTAAATTTCATAAAATCACTTGAAATCATTGAAAAAATGTGAGTATTCATAGGTTTCAACTTATTATAGATATCGACATTATGATATTTATAGATTTTAGACATCTGAAAGAATGTGTAAGGAAACAAAAACTCAATTAAAAAAAAAATTAATCCAAAACAAGTATTTTGTATTATTTTTCATTATTCGATAATATAACTTTTTAAAAGAATTGTTATGAAAACTAAGCAAGAAGAAGAAGAAAAAAGCACTACACATAATATAGAACATAACAGGTATCAATTTTTATTATTCGAATTCATCGCGTGATAATGGATCAAATTTGAGGTATTCAAATTGCATCCTGTGAAATCCCTGTAAAAAGTTATATGAAGATTCAATTACTTTTAAACCACAATGCATCAGAATCGTTTCAATTGATTAATGATATTATGTACTGTTCACCAAGTCAGGAATCAGAGTTTAGGTAATAATATAAAATTTTACATAGTCAGATCCAGAATATAGATGAAGATTTATGGATACTTATGCTGTCTAGCTTATAGTACTTATATTTATATTTATAATTATAAAAAAGACACAGAGGTGAGTAAGCCCCCTTTACCCTTCCCGCGACGCTTAAATGGAAAATAGCTTATAATATTATGTTTAGAACAAAAATGAAATGAAATTAATATTAAATTAAATTAAATTAATAAAATGAAATTAACAATGAAATTAAAAATCTTAGCTATAACTAAAATAATATCAAAATTAATAAGATGACTGACGATATTTATTATTTTTATCTAGTGTATCTAGATAACTAGTATAACACTTATCTATTAGAATAACACCAACTATAACTTTCACATGATATCAAATCAATCTGTACGATTATCTCAGTTTGCTTATCAAAATAGAAAACATATTTTATTTTTAAAAGTAAAGTTATAAACTTGAAATAGGTTTAATGATAATTATAAATAATTGTAAATAATGTAAATAGTGGAAAATAATGTAAATCAAAATAATGTAAATAATATAAAATAATGTAAATAAAAATAATGTAAATAATGTAATAATGATGTTATTTGCTTTTATTTTATTTTAATTCATTTATTTTACGTGAGTATTGATAAAGTAAGAGTCTTGTAGTTTTTTCTCTAACCGCTATAAATATGGTTTTTGGACGTATGCGATATCTTTGAACATTACCGTCTGACATATTATTGTAGCTATAAAAATAAACTTATGTAACAAGAGTCTCTGAAGAAAAACCGGAGGGTCTCGATCATCGCAGTTTATAGATGCGGAAATTTTTGGGAAGGCAGCAGTCAGATTGTCCTTCGTCAGATTGTTCTTCACTAAAAAAAATAAAGGATTTGAATTGAAGGATAGGAGCTTGGATAGCTAAAAGTGTCTTCTATTTTAGTAAAAAAAAAAATTTTTCTCTCGCTATCATACTTTTTATAGAGCTGAACATGTAGAAATGAACATGTTTTTTGGAGTATCAAGAGTCATACTTGACGAGAAATATGAGAAACAAATGAATGTGAAGTTTCTCGTTCGATTAAAAAAAATTTTTGACTGAGTGTTATATGTTCAAAAAAGCTTGTGGTTCAAATTCTCTACTTTGTTCACATGTTTTTAAACTGTGTACGGATAAATTTTCCCAATGTTTACCGTTTTTAGTAAAACCATTTTTCATATAACGTGCATGTCGATTCTGCAACAAATACCATTAAATTAGACTCTCATGTCTTATGCATGCATATCTATAGGACGGGGTATGGATTACTGAGTTTACGAAGTTGCTTTAAAGATATTGAAATTCTATGTAAATAAATCGTATATCTTGCACAATTAAACTTAGCAGCATGTAATGCTCTTTTCATAATAAGCCTTGTTCTTCATTAGAAAACACTTATATATGAGAGAGATTTACTTGCACAGATCTTTAAAATCGGATGAGCTATGAGCCTGAACTAAATGCACATGTATTCAGGATGAAATAACATAGTCGTAAATTAAGTATCGCAATTTTTCGCATCGTGCTGTGGCATCAAACTAGTAATCACGACCGCATTAACAATTTACGGTTTTTTCAATATTCTAATAACAAATTATAATATATCTATAAATTAATTACTAAACATTATATATTAACAAACACAATATATTATTCACAATCCTAAAATTTCTAAAAGTAAATTGTAAATTTTCGAAATTATATTATATGGATTTGGAGTAAATCTTGTAGTTCCCAGATCGTGAATCTGTAAGCAAATTGTCTGTGAAGGCTATGACGCAAATAGGAGTGTTGTTGAATCTTACACTGGGTCCTTAATGTACCAGTCGAATTAGGTAATCCATAATAATGTTCCATAGCGAAAAATGTGTGTCTTTTTATCAAATTCCTTTTATAATCCTCAGATATGCAGACTTCTATTCAGCGCTGAAGAAAATAGACAAACTTTAGGCGTATACCCAGATGGTAGATCAGCTGTTTTAGATACAGTTAGGTGCGCATAATATTCAAGACTGTGGGGAACCTTTGCGATGTCGATGGTAGCGACATACAGTCAGACTAATGAAAAAACTAACCAAACGGATGCTTCAGATGACGTCAAGAAGGATGGTACATCTCTGAGACCGAAGAATATCATTGTTAAGGCGCCTTGGTGGTTGTTGAAGTAGGCAGTCACGCCAATCCTCAGTATCCACACGTTATGGAGATAGAGACTCTTCTTAAAATTGAAGAGACGGATATTGATCAAAAATATACCGGCTGTCGGTCTTCTGCTTTTTCGGCAATGAAGGTGGTTTTTGAGAGAGAGATGGTCCGAGATATCGCAATATTACATCCAATACCCGCACTAAGATGACAGAGAGTAGGCATCGTAATTAGCAGGCGGTAAGTCTATCTGCATCTAGACAGGTCACCGGAAGTATTAGGTAGATCTTGATGTCTTCAGGATTGATTGGATCCTAGATGCCTTCTGCCATGTCTCCCTGCATAGCTTAGGCCTGGCATTGTTGGTTGAGTGCATGAAGACAGTCGATCAATAGAATTGAATCCTCTCGCTGGTTGGCTGTAATATGTCCTACTTGCTATTGAAAAAAATCGTATTATCATGTTTTGAGCACGAGAAAAAAATGAGTCAGTTTTTGAACTGAGGGAAAGAAAACTTTCTCGTATCGCTTACACTAATCGTGAACATTAATCACGATCAGTAAAATATTTTGATAATGGATCGAAAGGATTAAAACACAAGTTTTTAACAATAACAGTAACAATTTAATCAATATCGTAAATGAAGATTTATGAACGGATGAGTGTAATCATACTTCTGGTCTGCTAACATTATTTGCGCTTAACTTAATAGCTCCGTGTTTAAGCTAAACAAGACGAGCTGATCTTTTGAAATTCGCTTGCTAGATTGATTATAAATTTGAATGATTGTGAAAAGGAATACATAATTAATGAAACAGTTCATTTGAGTCACGCATGAAAATGTTTATTGGGCTCGTGTGAGGAAAAGCCTATCAAGGCACAAAAACCTCACCTAAAATGACAATGACTTATAAAAGATCTAATACTAAAGAATTTGTGTGCACACAAGATAATCACTTATAATATATAATATAATACTAGGACATCAAGATGACGAATGATGATCGCGATAACTTAACTTATGAAAGAAATCTATAACGCAACTGGTAATGCATTACACGGGCGATGCAGCCGGCAAAATAACCGGCACGAGATAAAATGATGAACGCAACCGACAAACTCGGCGCGAGATGTTTATAGAAGCGCAACCGATGTGAATCGGTGCGAAATTGATGCAAATTCGGTACCCCGGCACAGCACCGTATTATATTAAATTGATAAACAAGAATGTCACAATAATATTGATGGACGCCAACTAACGAGATTATTTTTTACACGATACGTTTAGCACGACATATGACAAAAATATTTTTTAAATATATTTTGTTAAATGCTTCGAAAGCAAGTCGTAACATAAACTGCTTTGCCACAGAACTAAGTTTTTCTTTTTTTTATCTCCTCCCACTCTTTCTATCGGCGGCGCGAAAGATCATGAACGTCGCTCATAGCGCCGTGTGACCCGTGCTACAAGATTTGTACGGAACACTCTGTATTCTGTGCATGCGAGGATTTATAGTAAATATTTAGACGAAAACATCTCCTATTGGTCTATTAAATAGTATGCAGGTATATAGTATGCGCGTTCGTACCTGTTCGGCATTATAAATTGAATAATTTATAAATCTTGGGCTTTTCTTGATATCTATAGACAAGTAGTTCATATTTAATATATAAGTAATTAACCTGATTATGTACATACAAAGTTTTTTATCCATTACAATCATCTCACTGCAAAAATAACGGAGATGTTAATTATTTGTTCATAATATTAGTTGAATTATACGGAATGGTACCAAACATATTATAAACTGAATTTATTCCAGTTATATTGAGTCTTAACGCATTCTTATCTCCTCCGCTCATTCCTTGAGGCTGATTGGTGATGACGTGTTAAATTTGTAAGCACTAGTAATATTGGGTAGTAGTAGGAGATAAAGAGGGGAGTTTGATAGGTTACGTTGATGATGTGCTGGAGTATAGTACACCATATCATACCATACTAATTTATAAAGACAAAGCGTGTTTTCGTTTCTACACGATAAACAAAAAAGCTACTGAACAGTCCCTCTGAAATTGCACATATACGAGTCTATATTATCTTCGGAAGAACATAGGCTTTTATTGTCTTTTATTGGAAATCATTTTACTTTGATTATAAATTAAGTTACGATCTTAGCAGTCAGTTTCACCAGCGGTTAGTAGATGGCGTTTTGAAGCCGTGTAGAATATGCATATATATATATATATATATATATATGTGTGTGTGTGTGTGTGTGTGTGTGTGTGTGTGTGTGTGTGTGTGTGTGTGTGTGTGTGTGTGTGTGTGTGTGTGTGTGTGTGTGTGTGTATATTATATAAAATGGTCGGCGAAAATCAGCTTTTTAAAGTGGACGCTGCTTTGAAGCAGCTTTTTATACAAAAGCGGCGATAGGTAAATTACGGTTAATTATTTATAATAATATAGATTTTTATATATAAAGTACTATTTACTTAGATATTATTAAACTTTTTAAGATATCGGTTAAATTATTATCTTGGGCGAAGCAAAGATGGTGAATGCTAGTATATATATATATATATATATATATATATATATATATATATATATATATATATATCTGAGGCCTTTTGCACCATCTTCTGGTCAGTTGCAGTGTAAACGGGGACATGGGGGAAAGGGTTGTGTTCTCTGCAGAGCAGTTTCTGGATTTACGGCTTGATGAAATTCTTGTTGCGCTATTGTCTCTACTGCTCCTTTGTCGCTGACAGATTAGATTGTCTATTGAATGATTTTCTCGGACACAACAATTCTGACTGTACAATTTTCTTGCATATCACATTTATTGACGTTCGCTAGAATGTTATTAGTATTGTGAAATTATTTTTCCCGCTCTTTCCATTAATTTAGATCCCGGACAAAACTGTTGATTTGACAAGCAGAATATAGATAAGTTCAATCTAAACTTAGAGATTAATATATAAACAACAGTTATAAACATTTATAAACGAATCGCTGTCCTCGAGCGTTATTTTTTTACGCTTTTTAACCCTCACTTAATACAATACTTTTTACACCTAAGTTATTCTCTAGTTTTTCCAGATTTTTCCCATTCGGTATATTTAGATTTAGTATATTCTCTCTCTCTAGCATATACGTACAGTTTTACATATCATGTATACCTACTAATTCAGTTTCCGCTTCAATTATTCATTTAATTTATCACTTGTCTTCAAGTTATCTCACAATATACCGTTTTCGAATTTAAAATACCAATTTATTAAATATAATTAGAGTCAGACTGATATAAAACGTAGTCTCTCGATTTGTACCTTATTTGAAACAAAAATGTGAAAGAAGGCCAGAAATATTGATATGCATTAGAACATATTCTCATAATATTTGTTTTTATTAAATTGGATTTTATCTTAGTTACAAAAATAGTTAATAATACTTTAATAATCTTACAAGCACTACTCGTGGTTGCGGGATTTAAAATTCTTAATTATATGACATAAAATCTTACTATCAAGAAATATGAAAAAAACATGTTATGACAAATTAATCAAAGTTGACCACAAAAAATTCTTAAACTTTATTTCCTTATATAGTTTATGTGGTTTCATATGATAAGTTGTAGCTTTTTACTTTTTATCATATAAGAAAATACAATGATTATAAAGCCATTGATTTAATTAATTCTTTAGAAATACAAAACGTGAATTTTAATCAAAGATATCAGAAATAAAATATATTATATTCAGGTCAAGTTTCATTTGTACATTGAGAAAAATGTAAATTAGTAATTTCGAGCTCGAATTTTAGGTTTTATCCGACTAAAAGAAATACTTTTGTAAAAATTTATTTATTTTAAATATTTAACTGGAAACATAAATGCAGCGACGTTAAATAATAAGCAATATATATATATATTCTTACTATACTGTATAAATTTTGATCTGCATAAAAAAATTAATTGAAACCACGACTAAAAAATATTTATTCAAACATAATTTAAATTGTTCCTGAAATAAAACCTTAGTTTTAAGTATTGTCGCATCTGTTTGTAACGCTTGTTCTAGAAGTGCACATATATCTATTCTATTTTGGACTTGGCTAGTTTTATATTTGATTTTTATTTAAAAATTGAAGGTATGTAGAATTTTAAATTGAACCTAATCACCAAATAGAAATTCTTGTATTATTATTAACAAAGAGTAGCAGAGTAGTGACTGCTGACCTTTTAATTATTAACTGTTACGCCGTCAGCCTATTACTAAGCCCTGAACCCGTCAAAATACAGTTACGTACGATATGGAATTTCATATTTTGTTCTTTTACACTATCTTTAGAATTTCGATTTGTCTTCAGCTAATTGAATAAAGTGTAATTATGGAGAAATATTGAATAAAGTACATTATGGAATGAATTTTCATAATTATTTATATAGTTCAATATTACTTTTTGACACTTTGTATAAATTAATAAAACGTAGATTTCAATCTAATTATAAACTCACTACAAATCATATTACGTTATTTACAACATTTTATGTCTCACTCAATTATTTCATAAAAAATAGTCCTCTAATAATGTTCAAAAAAATAAAAAATTAGTTACATTGTTGAAAGGTATGATATTTATAGAAGAATTGAGCAAGCCCATATTAGTCTGTTATACTTTAATTGTACTTATGTCGACTGTATTTAGATTAATTAATAAATATTTCTAAACAATATATATTGATATTATTATGTATTAATTTTAATTCATTTAATTCGACTCAAAGATCAATAGAAATATTTATGAATTTAGTCTGTTATAAAGGTATTCATTGGTAGTAATACAAATTATAGTGATAAAATTGAGTTTCAAGCCAGCATTTCAAAATATATAATTAGGCTTGAATGCACTTACTTTTATAAAAAAAGTATCACTTAAGGAGAAACAGTTCTTCGAAAAAAAAAATATTTTAGTGTCATTTAAAACCTTTGTTTGATGAATTCTTTAAAAATTGTCAACATATCAGAAAAAAATGACAAAAAAGAATTCATATTCATATGAATTTGGAGTCTTTGAACAATAACTGTTAATATGTTCTATCCGTTGTTTTAATAATATTTATTAATAATCCTGCTATTGCCGTGTACCATTAATTTTGCACACAATATGTATTCTGTTTATTTTTTGCTATGAAGTATTTGTAAATTAGATGTATTATTAGAAAGTATAATCAGAGATTGTAAAAAAATAATTATATTAAGCTACAAATTTAAACGTCATTATTGATCGGTATCTTACAAAAATTTTAGTATACCAGCTAATCATTTCAAGATGTCAATTAAAAAAAATATTAGAGTTTCTAAACATTTTATTTACGACATTAGTACTATGCTAGGGTTTGAAATAATTATTAATTATTCTTGTTATTCTTTGTAAACAATATTATGACTAATGAATGAATGTTTCAATCACAAATTTTAAATTAATTTAAAAATACTTTTGCCATAGATTAAATTTTAAGACGGAAATGTACAAGCAGTGTTCCAAAACGAAAATGCACATCCTTTGGATGTTTATTCTATGTGTAGTATCACCTGTCATGTCAATGAAGAAGAATAAATACTGTGAACTAGAGAGCTGTCCAGATGGCAGTCATACTCTTTGTCTGTTTTCAGTAAGTGTAATATACGTTTGTAAAACATTATCTATTATAATGTTCCAAGTCTATGTACTTTATTCATATTCAAGATGTTTGGAACCGATCCTAAAGCATGCGGTACGGTTATAGATAGAGGATTCAACTACGATTCTATTATATCAGTTCTTCGATTGTATGTAAGTGATCGCAAACATTCTGATTTGTATGATTCATTGTTATTATTTTGTTTATGATTTATTTTATGCTTTCTTCTAATTCTTTATAATTTTCGCATTCTTTACTTGTTCATAATAAATAATAATTAAGTTAATTATGGTTGAAAAACTTTTAATATATTAAATCATCCTATATATTTATAATATATATTCATACACACACACACACACACATATATATATATATATATATATATATATATATATATATATATACATATATATAATAATCATAAAAATTAATAGAAAAATCTGACATGGGACACGGAACTTGCACATATTGCTCAAAGGTGGGCTGACCAATGTATAAATGATTTAGATGATTGTAGAAATATTGGTAAGAATATGAATGTATTTTATTCTCTATATTTAATAGTGTGCCTAGCCATATCAATGTAGTGTAAAAATGATTGATTCCAATCGGTGATTCAATTATTTCTATTCAATTGGATTTGTTTTAGTTTATTTTATTGATAATTAGTCATTTCAAAAATTAATATCATGATTAATTTTTAGAAGGATTTGAGGTTAGACAACGAGTTAGTTTAGTGATACCCGATTCATCTATGGAAGATGAGGTACTTGATTTCTATAATGATGTAGAACGTCCAATATTTTACCCGACTATAAAGGAGTGGTATGAAGACGATACTGAGCACTTGCGAAATGAAATTCGGATTGGCTGCGGTATGGTTAAATCATTTGATGACGAATCTGATACGATATACGTGGTTTGTAATTTTGGAAGAAAAGTAACTGACCAATAGAGTCTAATAGATTGAAAATACGACAAATATTATAACAATCTTTATTTTTATTTACATGTTAAAATGTAATGTTCATAAAGGAATTAATAGATGGCATTAATAATAAGTCTTTAATTTATTAATAAGCCTTTACTTATATATCATCTTGACATCAAATAAATTATAGTCATTCTACAGCTCTTCTTTTACTGTTATAGTTGGATATTCTAATACTGTTATAGTGTTGGAAAATAATGAAAGGTCAGAATTTCGATCGTCATCACTCCAACGCTATGCAATATGCTATTATTCCGCATAAATTACGAATGTTGAATTTTCAACTATCTGCTGAATAATAAAAAACAATGTGAATTAAAATAATTATAATCTGCCATGTACACGTTATAGTTAAGTTAGATAAAGTTTATATTCAACATAACACACAACCAATATATTAAAAATTATAGTAAAGATACCAACATTGAATTTACGTAAATTATAATAAAATACAAAGTTAATATAGAGGTAAAAATTGCCAATGAATACAAATACACTTAGCACAAGTCCCGCGAAAGGATTGGGGCGTATTGACAGGATTTAATCGGGCGAAGGGGATCTGTCCGAGACTTTCTTATTGCTGCAGCAATGCAACCGCCGGATGCCTAATTCCACGTATTTATAACTCCTTGTAATTCTCCGTTTCGTCATTCTTCTTGTATATATGGATTCCTAAAAAGTTTCAGATCGACTGCATGTCTTGACAAGTAAGCGTTGTTAAAAATAAAAAAAGTTGAACCAAACATTGTTAGAAATTTATCTTGCTATCCTACCGTGACCTCAGTCATGGCCTCCACTGTGATATTTAAAATCATTTCAAGGTCGAGCTTAATTAAATAACAATCGTTACATGTGATATTGGAAAAACATCGTTTGATGCACCACAGGCAGGACCCTCGACCAAAGCAGAATTAATGGGGTAACTTTAAGTTTAGATCATTACTTTTTCGACGTTTTTTGGGACGGCAGCATAATAATTATTGTGCAAAGATTAACAATGGAAAAACATTGTAGAAAAATTATATATACAAATGCAGCTAGCTGTAAAATAGAAGAAATATAAAAGTTTTTCATATCATTAGTGACACTCTTGCCTTTAGTTAGTGCTTTTTCTGTTTCAATATTTTCTAAAATATTTAATCTTTTCCTTTTTTTAAAATTATGTAATAACTGATAATTTTCTGTCTTTAATTTATACAAATAGGTAGGAATTTATACAATGTTCAGAAATACCAGTGCAAGTTTTATTATTTTGTATACTTTTTATATGCTCATATACACGTTCATGTAGAGATCTGCCAGTTTGTCCTATATGTATGGCCTCGCAATCTGAACCAGATACTTCATAAACCCCACTTTTTTCTGATATGTTTGTTCTAGGCTTATTATTCACCCGTATTGTCTTGAATTTATTTTTATTTACACATCTAGTATTTTTATTCAACTGTTTAAGGTAATGAAAAATTTATCGCTTACAAAAAGTATGAAATTATCAGAAATTTTGTTAATTCTGTTTTCTTGAAAATAATTTGCAATCAAATTCCTATCATAGCCATTATTATATGCTGTCATTTTTAATATATGTACTTCTTTATAAGAACGTGTAGGACTTAGAGGAATAGAATAAATTTTTAATTTATTAGACGTTTTTTATACCAACTTTTTTTATGTTGAATGGAAAATATTATTTACAAATTAATGGTTTACCAATGGGTTCGACCTTGTCTCCCCTTCATAGTGAAATTTATAATTAATTTTTATTTAATTTTAAGCAAACTTAAAAAATAATTCTTTTCAAGCACCAAAGCCTATATTTAAAACTGTTATGTTTGGGGCTCGATATATAGAAGATATTTTTTGCATATAGACAGACTCTGATAGACAATTAGATTCATTTTTACAATTACTTAATTCACTCAACTCCAATATATAATTTAGTATAGATGTGAAAAAAATAATTTCCTTAATTTTCTAGTTATTTAAATAATTAATGAAAATAAAAATTGCACTTTGATAGATTCAGAAAACCTATACAAATACGATAATATCTTATAATTCGAACCAATCCTGCAATATTAAGTTTAGTGCCTTTCATGAGTGCATGCAAATATTGCTCTCTGTTCCTCTAAGTCCTACACGTTTTTATAAAGAAGTATATATATATATATATATATATATATATATATATATATATATATATATATATATTAAAAATGATAGCATATAATAATGGCTCTGATAGGAATTCGATTGAAAAATTATCTACAAGAAAGCGTCTCAAATTACTTTAAAATAACCTTTATGCACCCGCAATTTAAAAAAATATATCTTATTTTCTGATTAATTTCATACTTTTTGTAAGCGATAAATTTTTCATTACCTTAAACAGTTGAATACAAATACTAGATGTGTAAATAAAAATAAATTCAAGACAGTACGAGATAATAATAAGCCTAAAAGAAAAATATCAGAAAAAAGTGGGGTTTATGAAGTATCTGGTTCAGATTGCGAGGCCATACATATAGGACAAACTGGCAGATCTCTACATGAACGTGTATATGAGCATATAAAAAGTATACAAAATAATAAAACTTGCACTGGTATTTCTGAACATTGTATAAATTCCTACCATAAATTAAACACAGAAAATTATAAGTTATTACATAATCTTAAATAAGGCAAAAGATTAAATATTTTAGAAAATATTGAAATAGAAAAAACATTAACTAAAGGCAAGAATGCAATATAGCCTATTATTCTGTGTGTACTCGCTTTATTATATCCTTAATGACACCTATGCCTTACTTACCTTTCTTTTATACTTGCTGTATATACTAACATTATACAAGTATGTACTTCGGCACCCCCGCCCACCCCCTATAAATATAAAGGTTTGATGTTTTTGTTTTTGTATAAATATCACAATTTATGTACAAACTTGATGATAGCCTGATTTAACAAAACAAATGTCGGTGTTGAATAAAAAAATTGTTTAGTAAAACTTAGCCAAGTGTTCTTATTTATTCGGTGATTATACCTGAATTTTATTATATAGTTTAAATACGAATAAACAGTAAACAAATCTTAAAATAACTAAAATTCTGTTAAGAATCCTCGTAGAAAAGTTCTTGTAGTACGATATTGTGTTTTATGAGAAAAATTATAACAAAATATCAAACCATCATAATTTTTTATGACAATTTATGACCCTATTGTTTTCCTTCCTTATTAATGAGTAATTGGTACGTAATAAACAAGAGAATTGTTCCAGAGCTCCACTATTATGTTCAATAATTATTTCTGATATATATTTTACAAGTTATTATATACTTAATATCTATCTATCTACCTATATATATATATATTATATATATATATATATATATATATATCGATCAATGAATAAATGTTGATAGAATTATAAATCAGGATCAGAGAAATTGAGAAATGGGCAGATGATTTTACGATAATCTAATGAAGATTGGAGTTTGTCAATAAAGGTGATTTTTACGCTTTAAAAATTTCGACCTGATAAGATTGATTTATCTATACTGATGAACACTATTAAGAATCTCTGCCATGATTTATTAATTTAAGATTAAATCATTTATTGATGTCTTTTTTGATGTCCATAATGAGAATAAAGTCACGTGATTGCTTTACTATCATTAAAGACAACGTTTCCATTATTTGTTTAAATATAGAATTCATTTCGAACATCTAAAATATTTATTTTAAAGTTCTATAATTCTGAATGAAAAGATAATCTATGACTCGAAAAAGAGGCTTTGAAGGGTTGGGAGATCCGCACGTCTGAAATTCAACAAAATTAAATAGCACTGGGGCTTTGTTTAACGCTTACTTGTTCCTTGAAATTTTACACGTTCTTTACAATTTACTGTGAAATGCGAACGCGAGTTGTGAGACTGATAACTTCGGTACCGGAGCTTCAATCAACTTTGAAAAACTCTAGTATATCAACTACAGCGGAAGCAGGTGTTATCTATTAATACCATAATCGGCAATTATCGCACTGGGTTTAACTACAATAAGAGTGAAAACGGATGATAACTTTGACTTTGAGCGCCCTTGAAATCAATTTTAATATATCTGAGATGTGTATAGAAATTTAATAAGTAATTATAATGAGTCGTATTTTTGTATGAGGAGCGTACATGAAATGTTTCTTTAGCAATTTATAATAATAGATATATTAATTCATCTTGTGAATGTGTTCATTCACTTATTCGCTTTTTTACAAAATTATAAATATTCTTAAAAAAAAGTAATATATTGTGTAAGAACTTGAAATTGAAATTCACTCCTGAATTTCCTTTACAACGTTATTTAGAATATACATATTTTTTATTATAAAATCCTTAATGAACATATTTACAGTTATACCTTTGAACCTACTGTAAAGGCTTTGGTTAAATAAAAAAATTGTATAGATTTTTCCTCAGTAAATTTAAACTTAAATTTACACAGTAAATTTAAATAATAACGAAGGTGATCTCATGAGATCCGAATATATCAGTAAATAGAATACATCGGTGTGTATGTATAGGGAAGGCAGTGTATATTGTTACAGTGTTCACAGATGAAATTGGCAAAGAAAAATGCATTAATAAAAAGTGATTATGATCTAAAGAAAGGCGTATAGTTAACACAACTATGAATACAAAATTCATCGATGTGATTAGTTTTAAAAAATCTTTATCATGCGTTCACTAGTTAACCAAACGTTTAATTGTTACGTCTTTTATAAAGAATAATATTATTTTTAAAGTCGTTCAAGTATATAAAAATGAGGAACCGGTGTAATCTATATCTAAATTATTGGATGAAAAAGTACAATTTAAAAAGTACAACAATTTCAATACAAATAGCATGCTTCGAAAAATGTGAGTCAGCATCTTCTTAAAAGTTTGACATTTCCTAGTAAAAAAACTAATATTAAATATTTTGTTTTATGTTTCTGATAATTATTACAACTGACTTAGTTTTGACATTTTTATAAATAAAATATTAGATACAGCCATACATCGTAGAGATCGCTATATTTATATACATGTAAAATGAAACTCAAAACTGTTGTAAAATATTTAATTTAGATTGGATTTTTTCACAAAAAACTAAATACCGATTTGTATGGTTATATTCAATCACTGTATATTGATCCTGAGAGTCTAAATATATATTAAAGAGTACCTGCTATTAAAGAGTACCTGCTTTCAAGAGAGACAGAGAGAGGGAGAGAGAGAAGCTAATTCAAATTCTATTCCAACTGTTTTGAAAATAGCCTTATATAAAAATTTTTTAGGTTCAGAAAGTTTTTTCGATTAGTTCAGTGCATTTATTTATTCACAACTTCAGTAATGCCACCCAATTAGTCACTGTTGCTTAAATGTACGAATATATATATATATATATATATATATATATATATATATATATATATATATTGAACATATAACTCGTATAGACAACAACAGAATTGGGTAATTGTGTATTTGCATTTAATTTTTTCTGTTTTTAATTCGGAGTAAAAAATGGTCAAGAAATATATTTTTTCTCCGTACTTCATAATTTCTTATAACACCATGTTATCCTGAAAATCATAGCATTAATACGATTTATCGACTTTAACAGTCTAAATGTGTGTTCTATACTACCAAGCTGAAGTTAATTGTTAACTCATCAAATCTTTCTTCTTTGTTTTGTTCATAAGTATATATTAATAAATATAACAGGCTAAAAAATCAACTACCGAACACGTGTCGATAATACTATTTTACTTGTCATCACATATAACTAATATGAGTTTAAAATTATAAATTCAAAAAGAGACAATTAGAATTATCTGCGTTTCTATATATAAAGGAAGAACAAATTATGCCTCACTAATGAATAATTGTAAAGATCACGAGTCGGTAACAGTAAGTTTTCCAAGGAATATTGAAACTATTTATTGGATAAATCAATTTTTATTTTCTTATTCTGTATCTTTACTTGTTTCTTATTCTGTATCTTATAAAACTATTTATTATTTGTTATCACTGTTATGCTATTTACTTTTTATATATGTTAATCGCTCCATTAATATATGATTCTGACATTAGTTTATATTTTTAATCATTTACTTTTTTATTCAAAATAATATTTAACATTCCGACTTTACAATACATATCAAAATATTTTCTCCATAAAACATTTAATATCAACTGATCAGTTTATTCAATTTCTGTTAGAAAATATATTTAGAACTAAAACATAAACACAGTAGTTACAGAATGAAAATGCACATTCTTTTGGCGTTTATTCTATTTGTGGTTCCAACTGTTTTATCAGAGAATAATAATAAATACTGTGAACTGAAGAGCTGTCCAAATGGGAGCCATATTCTCTGTAAATTTCCTGTAAGTTTGATGCATATATATATTTATATATATATATATATATATATATATATATATATATATATATATATTCAGAAAGTGAATTCAAAATGAATAATAATAGAAAAAAAGACTTTGTTTTATAAGCAGGAGGAAAGTTTGATTTTATTTACAAACAGATAGTAAATTTCATATCTGAATAATGTATTTATATAGGACGATGTAGGGGCAAATAAAGCTTGTGGCGAAAGGATCGTAAGTAGAGGAATGGACGAAAACGATCAAAGTCTTGTCAGTCGAGTATTTGTAAGTGATTACCAAAATTAAGATTTCTATAATGAAATATCGTTGATTTTTTATGATTTAGAAGTCATTCTTACTTTTCGTGATAAAAAGCCAATAACACTAAAGTATTTTTCTTTATGTAGTTTTTGTAATTTGAGCATTATAAATAATTGCAGAATTATACATTGAAATGGGACGAAGAGCTTGCAATAATAGCTCAAAGACGGGCTGACCAATGTGATTATGTGTCAAAGACTTGCGGCCATGTTTGTAAGAATATAAATATTTTGTTATTTGTATTTATTTCTATTTTACTGGTTTGATTTATGATTAAATATCGAGTAGAAGTTATTTAGGTGACACGAGTTATGAAATTACTTTTCCTTCAAGTGAATCGATTTAGTGTAGCTAATTTTTTTCCAATAACAAGTTTAAAAATATAATTAACATACTTCATATTTTAGCTCGATTTCTTGTTCGAGAACGAATAAGATATTTAATTGCTCCGAAGCCCGGAAACAGTCCTTTAATTTACCCCCATCTTAAAATATGGGGATTAATAGATATTGGGAAAAATGAAAACAGAGTTGGCTGCGGTAAAGTCGATGCTATTGATCGTTCTGATAGAGCAAGTTCTTACTTTGTGTGTTACTTTGGAACAGAAGACGAAAAAGTACCAATCCCCGACGAATAGACAATGATGAAAATTTGTAATAAAAATTGTAAGGAATTTAACCTACATATTCTGAATTTATTTGTGATACCATGTTATTCATAAAGTAATAACTAATGGCAATTTTCTTTAATGCTATATGTATATAATTCATCTTGAGAATATCATTATTACCAGTATAAACTTCATAAACAATAAAAAAATACGTTTTAAATTTGGAATTTATTCATAAATTATAGTGCCTCAAAATTTACTAATTATATTATATATTTTCCATATCCTAACGTTGAATATTTATTCATTAGAAAATATTCTAAATATTTCTGACAATAATAGTGGAACGAAATCTAATTTTGATTAAAATAATTTTCGTTTTTGATCCAAATGGATTAGAAGATGGATTAGAAGAAAGAATAACATTTAAATAAATAAAAAATGCAATGATAATATTTTCGTGAAAGAACGTTTTTTATATTTATTGTCAATTAAATTTAGATTAATTAGGTTAATTAATGAACTAAAGTGAATTGATGAAAATTAGCATAGAGAGATAACCTCCCACTAAAACGTAGAAAATTAGTCAAGCTTTCTTGCTTAAAATGCTATGATTTTTTCGAACCCGATGCAAATTACGATACCTATTTATATAATTATATTCATTATATTAATGGTATTTACCTGATGATTAAATTTTTAGTTTTCAAAGTATCTGCGGCATAGACCAGGAGGTTATTTTTATCTATTTTTAAAATTCCGTACAATTAAACTCCTAGAAAAGTTAGAAATTAATAATCTCAAGTATTGGAGAAAATTTCAAGATAGCAATGAACTCTATATCTTATATTTAAATTTATTGTAAAGCATAGCCCTTTCTAATTTTTTCTCGATTCTTTAATCATTTTTTATATTTGGGGGGGGGGGGATTTAAGGTAAGGAATTTGAGAAACTGAAAAACTATCCCTAGCCTATTCGCAAATAGTTCGTGGGCCTAAGATTCTGACTCGTAGTACGCGCATATATCGTATTTACTATGCAAAGTTATACGGATCTCCCATCGCTCAACAGTGGAAGAGCTTGTCGGCCGCTCCCATACATGTGTCAACGTATTTCGTTAAACGCGAGGCCTGCTACAGCGGGAAGACGTGTCGCTGCCTCGGGAGCAGACCGTACTTTACTAAACGTACAGAGATAGGCAGGTGCCGGTCCCATTGTGCTACCAACAGAAGGCATTTAATTAAGAATCGAGAGACTGACATTTTGCCGCACTCGTCGATTTCTACCTACGAAATATGCTCGCGATATCGTCGGTATTCGATCAATTTTATCTAATACTGGTATATCGGCAAATCGATTTATGTATTGGAATTATACAATACAATTTTGCAGTTGCTAAAGTTCAAAGAAATTGAAGAAGTTTAAATTCTTTAAAAGTAAATTTCATATATTTTTTAGATTTAATTAAAATATTGAATTGATCTATTTAATTAGAACTATCTGCTAGAAAATATTATTCTTTCAACAATTCCACTGTCAAAAGTTGTTATTCTCATAAGCTGTATAAGACTTCCTATAAGTACGGGTAAGATCAAAATTAACAAAAAATGTTGTTGTCTAAAAACATTCTTTTGTTGTACATTATATTCAAATTCAGTAAAAGGAAGTATTCAAAATAAATTTACACATAGTAAAAAATTACGGTATATACTATTGTAAGTGAACAATACATCAAAGTCAATGCTCATATAAACGAGCTAGCTTAATGGTCATCCTCATTATTAAAAAGACGCTAATTGATTATAAATAAGTAATATTCTGTTATTATTTATTAATAACAGAATGTTTTGATGAAACGGAGAGAGAGAGAGAGAGAGAGAGAGAGAGAAGATAAACAGAAAAGAAGGTTATTGTTAGATAGTGCTGTTTGCACAAGCCTTATGATAGTGAATAACGTCCGTTAATTTATTGAATAAAAATCAGCTAGTAGTTCTCGTGCTACTCGAGCATTTTAATTATAATACATACGAGTTTTTGTCAGCGGACTTTTACCATATAGATCTATTAGAAACCTTATTGTCTGAGCTCCACAAAATTCATTCCTCCTAAAAGTGATATTTAACCTGAAATTGTTCGTTTTATTAAATTTACTGGTACAAGCAATTCACAATGCGATCAAATATTTACTCGTTCACTGAGCAATAATTTTAAACAAAGCATTCTGTGGTGTTATATAAAGTTGCCCATATAAAGTTGTGCTTACAATTATGGGAGCAGTATTGGAATTGTATCGAATTAGAATAAAACTATTCTAAAGATCAATAATAAAATATTTTATACATTAATTTAATTATATTTTATTAAAGAATTTTCCAAAAGTTATTAATTAACTAATCGACATTTAGCCTTGAAACATATTTTAGTATTACTATTCAGTACTATATTTTACTAGTATACTGCAAGCACCATCACCATCGATATCAATCACCATCGTCCCAATGTACTATTTTAAGAATTTACAGACTATTTGTCACTATTATTCGCGATTATTGGTTTTCCGAAGTTACAAACTAATATTGCTCGTGCACAATCATCGTCGGCCGCTTTTATTTTACCGCAACCAATTCTGGTTGTATTTTTCAAATCTTCGGCGTCTTCCTCCTTCCATTCCATAAGAGTCGGATAAAATATGAAATCGGATTTGTAATATGTCGGCGAATCCGGTTCCTGATTGGAGTCTGTTTCAGGCACATCTATCATATCAACGCGTTGCCAAACGTCAAAACGATCTGGAAATTCGATTATCGAAATGCTAGCGAGGTATAAAAAACAAAATTTATTGACGTTCTTACCAACATTTCTACACGTGTCAAGGTCGTTTATGCATTGATCAGCCCATCTTTGAGCGCTCATTACAAGTTCGCTGTCCCACAAGAGCTTATGGTCCTGCAATTAGTTACACTGCATAAATTAGAAAATGAGAACGACTAAACAACTAAATTGTCCATCGTATTTGAAGCAGTTAGAAAATATATTAAAGTACGAGATAATCGACATTATAAATAAATCAATTGATTAAGAATAATAAACAATAATTAAGAACTCTGAATAACTGAATACCATCACTTACATATACTTCTATTACAACTGATCTCTCGTCGAAATCTAAGGCTCTATCTATAACCTTATGGCAACTCGGATCTGGCCCAGCATTCTTAAATAGCAATATGATGTTAAAATTATGTACATAATATTGTAGTTGTATTAAATAATATAAAATTCTATTTTCTAAGTAAAAATATATATAAAGTATAAACAATATCATCTTAGTAGCGCATACTTGGCGAGCATCTACCCGCAGAAATTGCATTCTTAATTCAATTAGGGAACTTGCACTTTTTTAAAAATTCATTATTTACGACATCACCGACGAAAACGGAATATAGATACAGCTTCTAAATGTATTTACGGCTGCGCAGCAGAAATCACAAGCGCATAAATACAACAATAGTAAAATAGTACACTATAATATTATAATAAATAGTAATTATAATAAATAATCACCATTATATATTATGCATGAGTACATACTATTTTTTTCAAGAGTCCCTGATATTAATTTTACATTGAGTAGATGATATGCCTGATAAACGTTTGCGCGTGTTCTATGTGATCTTCCATCTGTTGCAATAACTTTTTAAAATACTAAAGTAAATGATTTTGATCACTTTAAATATGTCTATTGATATTCACTTAATATTATGTTATAGAATTATTATAAAATATTAACAATATCATACAGTTTTATTTAGAAATGTCTTTAGATAATAAAATAGTTAAAAAATAAATAGTTAAAAAAGCCAAGTGATAAGTGCCTAATGATATGGAAGACCCTGCGGAGGATTCAGGAGACTGAGCCTCCACAGGCATAAAATAATAAAAATCAAAAAGTACATACAATTTAAACAAATGCAATAATAAGACTGACTAAATAAAAATTTAAAACATGAAAACAATGAATTCACATACAAATATAAAAAGAAATTAATAAATAAAGTAATAAATAAATAAACATTAAATACATATGGCTTTTATTATAATTATAACACATTGTTTCCTAGTATACTAGAAGGAATTATATATATATATATATATATATATATATATATATATATATATATATATGTTGTGTGTGTGTGGGTATGTATTTAATGTTTATTTATTTATTACTTTATTTATTAATTTGTTTTTAAATTTGTATATAAATTTATTATTTTTATGTTTTAAATTTTTATTTAATCAATCTTTTTATAGCATTTGATTAAGTTGTTTGTACTTTTTGATTTTTCATTATTTTATTCCAATGGAGGCTCAGCTTCCTGAATCCGTGGCACTTATCACTTGGCTTTTCTAACTATTTATTATGTATATATTATAATAGATTTATATAATAGATATATATATATATATATATATATATATATATATATATATATATATATATAAATACATTATAATGGTTAATATTTTAGACGTTTTATTTACAAACAAAATGTAGGACTACTATTTCATTATAAAGATAAAAAAACTTACTATATCTACTTACTATATACATTAACTTGGGCTTTAATTGTTATCAGTGACAACACGGGTGAAATATCGTTTGAAAAATGGGTTAATTTTTTATGTAATTTTCATACGTAAGAAATTCTTCAATAAATTATTTAAAAATTGTTCTGTTTATATTTTCATGCAAGCGATAACAACATACTTACAAAAGATTTGAAATCTTACAAGTGCAAGTTCCCTATTGTCAAAACTATTTTATTTATCTCTAAATAAATTTACGATCCTCTGCTAATTTTTTTTCGCTAAATTAAATATAATAAAATCGAGTTTTACTTTTCTGTAGTTTCGAATTAAAGAGTTTTACGTTTCTGTAGTTTCGAACAATGTTTATAAATAAAATAATAATGCGTCTTTGCGTATTGAAAATTAGAAAAATGATTCCTCTTTAATATTGTTTTCTTAAAGTACACGTCAACCTATGTAAGTAAGCAGAACCCACAGGATATTCGCAAAGCGTATGGGTGCCACCTGGACAGCTCTCTAGTTCGCAGTATTTATTCCTTTTCTCTGAAATTACAGCTGGGGCCAAAAGCAGAACAAACGCCGAAAGAATTTTTCCTTTCATTCTCGATTAACTGCTTTTATGTTTCGTCCTAAAATATAACAGCTCATGATCAAATATGCGAGTTTTAATTTTATTTAAAAAATAAAATGTATTTATTAATTAAATGTTTATTTATGCTTATATACGAAAATATTTGCTTGGCTCGGTTGATAATCGACTATTTTGCTTAGACCTTCGCCAATATCGAAGACTGTTATTGTTTGGGCCGGTATCGGAATTCCGGATCATTACCAGCATAAGATCATGCACAAAAGGTTTAAGGCCAAAATCAAGGTCTCAGACACGATGTTGAAAACTTTTGAATTTGGTTACAATACATTATTGAAAACCTCTAAGGAATTCGAAACGTACATGTTATTTAAATATTCAAAACTAGTACAAATTCTATATGAAATATAATTTTATATATACGACCCACAAATACCCAATAACTAATTGGCCAGCTGGTAATTATTTTTTTTTAAATTTGTAAAAATTCAAGTGATGAAAGAATGAAAATATCGTATTATAATACGTTATGATATTAGTACGCATAATATAAATGCAAAAAATTACTGTTTTTCATGGTTTCATCATATTTTTTATGGGCAAATATTTTCATTTCCTCAACTGTAAGCTTAAAAATAAAAGGTATGTTGCTTAGACAGTCAATGTCAAAATCAAATTATATTATGCTTGATCTTGTTTATTTTTTTTTGACTCGCATTATACACCAGTATCTTTTGAATGAATATTTCAAGCGAAAGCTTCATAAAGACAAATCGTAGATACCGATTAAAAGATGAATCAATAAAAGCTACATAAATCAATGAATGAAGGATAGATAAAAAATTAATATATATATATATATATATATATATATATATATATATATCAGATTAATATAATAAAATTATTTTTCGTCTTTTCATTTTATTTATTTTTTATATAATTATTTATCTTTTTTTATTTCATTGCAATGGTCTTGGTATGAACATCTATTATTCATTAAAATATTTTCTAGGACTTTTCAACGGTTTGATCATGTTTCACGAATGCTTGTTTAATTTTTGAAATTAAAACCAATATTTTCTTGGTAAAACTAAGACAACATCAAGACAAGACAGATAATCCTAAGTCTCGTATATGACCAAGACAATACATTAATTGATCGTACTTTTCCGACACCAAAGCAATATATTACTATTTTTTACTTTTGCTAATATCTTCAAATATTATTAATAACTAAGTAAAATAATTATTAATTTAGCTGCATTCAATATGCTATTTATTTACATTCTAAATCGATATCTGAACTGTAGTACATACATTGTACATTGTATATTGAAGATGCGAGAAGTTATAATGAATTTCTCATTATTTTCAGTAGGTCAATCATCGTACGTAAAAACCATGCTTAAGTCATGACAGAAATTCTTTCATTTGACAAAATGAGTTTAGCCTCAGGCTGAAGTTCAAAAAAGGCAGAATTTTTGCGTTACAAATTTTCAAGTTCAATCAACTGAAAAAAATAATGTTTTTAATGTATACAGTATGTTAAATAAAAAAATATCTACCGAAGCCGAATATTCTGCTACCAAAAAGACTAGTAAAACTTGTAGAATAAAAGTAAAATTTTTTTGTAACATTAAACTGTTATATTAAGGCTCTTTGTTAAAATGTAATTAAAAACTTAGTTACAATGAACTTAGATAATATTTATAACAACTATTTACAAATACAATAATAAAAATACAACATTTTCTAAAAAAATATTACACGGATGTTTTATGAGATCTATTGCCATGACCAAATAATGAAGTAATCTGTCATGTAATCTTGATAAATGTAATATTTGAATTTAACCTTATGCATATCAATGTATAAATGGTCCAATGGGATAGTTAAAAATCTTCTGCTATCTACTAATTTTATTATTGTTTAATCCAATATTGTCCACAAACTTAACCATTTTACAGTTTACTTTATCATGAAAATCATTAGGATCGATGTATAGATGTTATAGTGTAAATAAATTTCATATGTAACATTCAAAATTATAATATAATTTCGTTAGAATCAATTTTTTATTTTGTTCTAATTAAAAATTAAACCACAGATATTGAAACGTCAACTTTGCAAGAAAAAAATTTGTAATTTTACTCTACATTTTTCTACTTTCGAAAAGGATCGCTTTTTATTATTCTAATATACTTCAAAACATACAATGTTAACTATATAATTATTTGTAAAAATTACAGTGTTTGACCGTTAAAAAAAATTCAAAATACTTCTCACTCATGTTTTTTTTTCAATTCTGATGGACTTTACGAAATGGCCGTTTGAATATAATGATTTTAATCTTTATATACCTCTTTAATAAAATTTAAAATGTTATTAATCTTTACTATCAGTATGGATTACGGATGTATGACTTATGAATGGACTTTTGTATTTTAGAAGGAGAGTTTGCTCAAGGCCTTCCGAAGCCGACTCGTCGCTGCCGCACCATCACAGAAGTCGACAAGCTAGGTAAGCGTTTCATATTTTGTTAGACGATAGAAGATTTCCTTTGTGAAAAGAACAATATTTAGAATAATACAATATTGAAATAGTTCATTTACACAATTTTTAGTATCAAGTACAGAAATATTAACCATACTAGAAAATATATAAATATTTACATTCATAATTGGTTAAATACCAATTTCTTGGTGTACTATTTTGTATTACTATTTTAGTTAATATTGTATTATATTATTTTTGAACAACTTTCGTAAAACTTTTTTTATTATATAACCGCTTCTTCTTTTTAAGAAAGTAATTTATAATGCCGTATAAATTATTATGTATGATAGATCTATTAATTATTTCAATTGACAATTTATGAAAATTTGAACACTCTTAAAAATGATAGTTTCCGAAGTTTAATAAAATAATATATAGCTTTACGTCTTTCTTATTGCTCTTGTATATATTATAAATATATCTGTAATACAAATATCAAGAACTATGAAATAGTTATGAAGATGCACGTTAGATATATTAAGTTTAAACAATTTAAGATAAGAACGAATCTCCGACAAACAAGCAGAGAGTCACATGTTCATATCCTGAATTTGGCTGTAACCTTCAGAGTTTTCTATAATATACCCAATTACAACATCTGTACAGCCATTATTTTCAATGCATTTCTAGAAAAAAGATATTGGGAATTAAAAATTTTTGAAAATATGTGCTCCAATAAATAGTTTAAATATTCTCAAATTCAAATATCACCACTACGACCAAATCAATTGTATTTTCTAATTAAAGAATGTAAAAATAAAGAAAAAAAATTTAATGTTCATTTCATTCCATGTATATTTTGTAACTATTTAAATAAAAAATCTACAACTACAACAAACTTATGTATTAAATAATGCTTGAAAATAATATAAATTAAATGTCCTACATATCATTACTGATTTTAGAAAGCACCATCTATTATGTAATCATAAATAATTATAAGTTTTATGTTTGAAGCCCTATAGATAGAAGTTAGGTTAATTTAAATAAGATTTGAAACATTGTGAGGATTTAAAGAAATGAAATTTTAATTTGTCTTGTATCTTGCAAATGGTCTAACCACCAAAACAGTACTGCCTGTGTTTTAAATCTTATTTAAATCAACGCTATTTAAATGTTTCACCAGGTCTACAGCAAATATTCAATTAATCATAAACAAAAGTTTATTAAAAAAAAAATTGACTGTTTATGTTATTTTACTTGTTTTATTCAACAGAATCTAAGCATTTTTCTAAATAAAACTATTGTTGGTGTCAGTTTGTTAGATTTTGGTAATAAGTTTAACTAAATATGAAAAAATTATGATTATTATTCTTAATTATATTAGTCTTAATTATGTGACGCCTTCTATATCAACAATAAATATAAAAGTCGTTACAGTGACTACTGCATTTATTTTACATTATTTTTATACCCTTTTGAATTTCTTTTTAGAAAAGATTTTTTTTTATTTTTTAAAGTATTTAGATATTTTAATTTCTCTTTATATTTATATTCTGTAATTAAGAAATACAATTATTTTTGTGGCAATTATTTTTATTGGAGCACGTATATACTCAAAATTTTTATTGTTAATACCTTTGTTCCCGAAAGGCATCTAAAAGGTGAATTTAATCATTTCTCGGTTTGAAATCTATATATATATATATATATATATATATATATATATATATATATATATATATATATACAATTTATAGCTAATTTATACACATTTTTTTCTAATCAAAGGCTTGTCTACACGGATTTGTCATCGTCTGGATTTATATGTTGCCCTGGCTGGACGCAAGTCACACGATTGAGTTTTGGTTGTAATAAACGTAAGTACGTATAAACTTTTCTGTGCGAACCTCAGAACTACTTTAAAAATATAATCAAAATAAAAATCAATGTATTTGTTGGTAACAGATCATATTAAAAATACTAAAAGGTAGATACATAATATTGGCAGATTAATAAAAAGACTTGTATATATTCTTTTGGATTATTCGTACATATATTTTATGAGAATTAATAATAAAAGCAAATATTATAGTTTATGGATATTTGTTTTTATTGTTCTTAAAATTAATAATGTTGATTCCAATCAGTTCAAAAGTAGATTAAAAATTTTTTTTAATATTTGACTTTAAATTCCTACTTAATTGCGTACATTCAGCAATATTTTGGATCTGTATCTTAGAAAGTTTAAGCTTATCGTTTTCTATCAGAAATATGTTCTGAATATGATACGGATTTTAGAATGTGTCGATACTTATTTGCGCTCTTCAAAAGTAGTAATTTTTTAAATCGAAGACAAAGACCGCCCGGGTTAGTCTACAAATTTGAGGATGAAGAATTGAAATAATTCTTCGATGAAGATCCGTATCGAATGCAAGAAGAACTGTATTATTAGGAATAAAACATCAAGCCATTTTCAAGTGTCTAAAATTACAAGGATTGGTAGAAAATTTAGGGAATTGAGTGCCGCATAAACTGACACCGAGAAACGTCGAAAATCGTAATTTACTTCGAAATTTTTTCTTCAGTACCACAAAAAGAAGTCGTTTTTGTATCAAATTGTTATTAAAAATGAAAAGTTAATCTATTCGGATAGTCTAAGACGAATAAGTATGGGTCAAACCCTGTGAACCAGGATCATCGCAGGTAAAGTGAATGGAATAAAACTACTACAGAACAAGGTAATCCTATGCATTTCGTGAGATCAGAAGGTTAAAGCCTGCTATGAACTATTGAGAAAGGTTCAAGCAGTCAATGGACCATTCTAAGACACAGAATTGATGTGTTTGAAACGTGAATTGAGAGAAAAACGGTCAGAATAGGGAGACCAGAAGCGAGATGTGATCATTTTCCATCATGATAATTCTTGGCCACACTTTCATTACTGCGTCAGAAAAGAAAATGCTGTGCGACGTGCCTTCTAGTTATAATCTTTCCCCTTACGACTATCACTTGTATCAGACAATGTCAAATATCCTGAATGACGTACACTTTACTTTATTGGCTGAATTATAAGTAAAGGCCACAGTTGGCAATGGATATTTTTTTCAATAATATAATTTTTCATATTAAGAAAATTGTATAGGTGCAGGCGATATTACAATAGTAATGAATTATAATTAATTATTTAAAAATAGAATTATATTCCTTGTTCAAATATTTTATTTTAAGTTATTAATGAGCTAGAATAAACGCGTAAATATTTCATTCTCAATGACAAAGTGCATTTATCATTATCCAAACGTTATCTTTACGCAAGAACAAAAAATTCCCTAGAAACAATTTGCTTTTCAATAGAGAATTACTGTAAATTAAATAGATCTCCATTATTGCAATTTCAGCCATATGTTCATTACCCTGCCAGAACGGAGGGATTTGTTCATCTCCTGAAAGATGCACCTGTCCCCGAGGATTCGTCGGCAGCTACTGTCAAATAGGTAAGATCGACAAACTTTAGCTTATATAACCACATTGTGCCCAGTGAAAATTTCCATTTTCGCATGGTTTCAATTGAGACAAAGAATCTAGCCGGGTAAGACAGGAATTGTGACGCCGATAGCATAGAGAAAAAGTGATGAAGTAATTAACATTTTAGCAAAAACGCATTTTTTCTATTTTCAAGTTTTTTTACGTCTGTTTTCGTCAATTATTGACTGAGAATACTTTTTTCTAATGTAGAATTTCTTGATCGCTAAACATGTGTGTGCGTGTGTGTGTGTGTGTGTGTGTGGGTGTGTGTGTGTGTGTTAATCAAAAAAATTACTAAATATTTTTATTTAATTTAAACCACACATAATTGACTTTATTAAATGAAATATATATTTTACTTTAGAGTAAATCAAAATCTACTTTACCTTTGAAATATTTTGTATAGTGTTCAACAAAGATAGTACTATATTTTTAATAAAAATATCTGCTTTACAGATTAAGCAAGAATTATTTAAGTTATCTACTTTGCCTACATTATATAGTATTGTGAATAGTTTATTATTGAATTAGCTATTGAATTTCACTTTTTTGAACTTTGAACTTTGAATTTCACCTATGAATTTTTGTAAAATCAATAAACTACTTCTTTTCCAAGACATTGAACCGATGCCACCTTTACATATTAAAATAATAGTTAAAATATAAATGTAGAATGTTTTTATTGAATAAAATATGAATAAATCTACATTTATGTTCTAAGAATCATTTTCAAACATCTAAAGTACATTTTTGATTTAATTTAAGTTCAGATTTATTGAATTTTCAATTCATTTAATCATCTAATTAACACTAGTAAAAAATTTTCCTAAGGACTTTGAAAAAGTGATGTAGGTAATGATACAGTTTTCTTGCATATAAATATTTAATCACCATCTACTTTCGGAATTTAAATATATATTGTAATTATAATTATCTGATCTTTCAGATGTTGATGAATGCGTAACTGAAAAACCATGTGATCAAATATGTAGAAACGTACCCGGAAGTTACGAATGCTACTGCCGAAGTGGATACGAATTACAATCAGATCGTCAGTCCTGTCGAAAGAATGGTATTATAATAGTTATTACTCCTACAATAAAATACTATTGCCAGTTGTCAAAGCCTCTGTAATTCATACATTGTAACTTAAAAAGCTTGAATATAAATTATTCTATTCACCGAACCTTAACAGGATTTAACCATGAAGCAAATATTAAACATATCCCACAAAGCATCAAAGGTTCCTGGAAGCATGAAATGTCTGAGGAAATTACCTAACAGGAAACTTCCACAGAAGCCTACAGCAAGCTTTTGCGGAATCTTCCAGGAAGCTATTATGTAATATTTCTAGAAACTTGTTGCAATATTTCACAAAACTTTCTTGAAATATTGCTTCAGGCTTATAAGAAGCTTTCAGGAAGATTTGATAGAATTTTTCCGAAAGATTAATATATCTTTTAGGACGTTTTCTTAAAAAATATTTTGGAATATACAAGAATTTTTCAAGAAAGCTTCAAGGAAGCTTCCATGAATTATTACCGAAAGCTTATGCGGCATCTGTGCTTGTAGTATATATATATATTGCCAAGTTGAATTCAGAAATACTATCACATTATGCCATTGTTATAGATGCATGTAGCTTGTGCTATATATTCTTGTAAATCCAATTCAGTGTTTCTTTACTGCTTTCTTGAAAATTCATCGAGAAAATATAATATGTCTTGTAGATTTGAGTATTCTGTTGAAGATTAGTCGTATTATCATTTGATTTTACATAAATAATTTAGAAATGTATTTCATATTATAATTATTTTCTATGTCTGTTCATCGCAGTCTCTAATTTCTTTGTCATTCTAATGGAACTGATAATTAATATTCAAACAACAGATTTCTCTAATCTATTTTTTAGAAAGTTTTAAAGTTATTTTATTTTACCATTAAAAGATGAATGGATTCATATTTTCTAAATTTAATATCTTAATAAACATAAGTTATCTATAATTTATCAAATAACTCATAAAAAAAAGTTTATACAATTTATTCAGTTAGAGAAATTACTTCATATTTGTATTGATTCTACGTATTATTATTAGTATTTTACATTGAAAAGAATCTGCTTAATTACGTACTTCCTTTACAGACAGTGATGGTACCGCATTTGAGGCGCGAGATTTAGAAGACGTTGAGGAAACGACGACGACTACGAAGCGGTCCATATTTCACGGTTGGTATTAGACAACTGAGAAACAAAAATAAAAAATCTAACTAGTTTTATCTTTAAGTATCAGCAGAGTTCCATATGTGCTTTTCCTGTTTCCTTATTTAGCTATACTACTTAATAAGCTATTTCGATTTTCGCTCATTCTCATCATGAGCACTTTTGTGGAAAAAATAATTGTTCTAAGAATACAATAAGATATTGCTAAAAATTATGATTTATAATGAAAATCTAATGTTCAATTTTTTACTGTACGCACAGATATCGAGAATGAAGTTGGCGATAGTGATAATGATAATGAGGGTAGTTATGAAAATTTGCTCCAGAGACTAATCAAACTAGAAAAGGTAAAACGCAGAACTGAAAATAATCTTACTATTGCTTATTATGAATACGTTTAATAGAAAATCGTAGACAGAAAATAACAAGGACAGAGAGCTGGAATTTAATTTTCAAATATTTTATTTTTGTTTCTATTATCATTGAGTTGTGCCAAATTTTTGTAACAAAAATTTCAGTAAATATTCGAATTTAAAAACTTTTAAATTATAAATTGATTTTTCGAAGAGTTTCGAACTACTCTTACAGTTAGTTATAGAATTAATAATAAAATGTTAAATGTAAATTTAAAAAAAATTTAATTAGAGTAATGTTTGTCTATTATATATTTTTAATATACAACAATAGCAGATAATGGAGAATTTTAGCTCGACTAATTTCTTGATTTGTCTTAAAAGATGTAATATTTAAGCCTGCGACGATCCTGCTGTAATAGCATAGCGAAAGAGAAAACCTTCGGTAACCTGATGTAATTTTTTGCCTTTCAAACTAACATAATAGATCAAAGCTAAATCAAATTTGGAACAGAAACTTTGCAAGCTTAAATTCATGATTTTACTCTTATTGAACTGCCTATTCTTATCATTTTTGTTTTATGCTGTTTTTTGCAGTCTGATTAAAATAGACATACATATATAAACACAAACTGTATTAAAATTTATAATTTTCCAGCAACTGGCAAAAGGCAAGAAACGAGAATCGGAAACAAATGAAATTGCTGAAAAAATTAACTCAGCGATTGATAGCATCAATGAAATTAGAAGGAGCATTCAAAATATCGTAATTGACATATATAAATAGTAGATTATGCAATAAGAGATCAAACATACGCTTCAGGAACAAGTACTTCTACTATACAGCACATCTATTTTTATTTTATTTTTATTTTTATTTATTCATTCCATTTGTCCATATATTTCTATATTTTTCATCTCGTTCTTTTACATCTTTTTGATATCTAACCTGATCTAAATCTTAACCTACTTCACTCTGTGAAGTTCTGTCTGTGAAGCAGGGAAAAGCTACAGTCAAATCTTAACCTTGTTGATCACGTAAGGTACGTTCTCTCCAGTCGACCAATGCATCGATACACGTATTTTTTTATATAGAGGATGTGTTCCATAAGTTTTATGATATTCTAAAGGAAGCTTAAGCTATGGACATAAGAGATAAAAACTGCTCAAGGGCATTGGACCTTTGAAGTAAATATAGAAAAAGAATAACATTCACGTCAATTGGATCTTTCACAATAACGCTTTGAAGATAGATCTAAAAAAAAAATACATGTGCTGTTTCTCTCCTTATCTTCCATGCGCCCTTTCTACTGGATTGTACAAGAAGTTGGAAAAAACTTCTGTATTACATCCAAAACATGACTGGAAAACGTGTATTACACATCCTTACTATAAAAAAATCTATGTGCAGCATGCAAACGAGAACCATTGCTACGAGTAAACTATTTACACCCTCAATTTACCTGTTTCGTTCCCTTATTGCTTAATCTGATAAAATCTACAGCATGATTATAATATAGTAATATCATTATTTTTAATTTTTATTTCAGCAAACGATGCAACAAGAAATTTATGAATTACGAAATAAAGTTAAGTTGTACGAGTATGAAACTAGAAAAATTCAGCACTTAACGAACAGAGTAATTGACCTTGAAAACAGATTGAGGCTGCGATGCAGATCTTCTGTATTTTTGAATAGTGGAAGTTCAATATATTAATGGAGTTATAAAAAATACTTTTTATACAAATAAATTTGTCCTTTTTGAAATGTAATTTAAAAAATAATATATAATTTGTTTTATCTAATCTAGATGTCACTGTGCAAACAAATTGTAATGAGAGAATTAAACTTTTATATAATGCTATTGTATATATACCTGTATGTATGTAAAGTAGCTTCAATTTATTTACCTTTGTTTGTTTTACAAACAAAGTAAAGTATTTTTTATTAAATATTTACTGTCAATGATAAAAGAAATACAGTGTAACACTGATATCATTTTAACAAAGTTTGTGCAACAATTTTTAATAAAACGATTTTAAATCCAAAAATGACTATTTCACCTAGCTTGATTTATGACTGAATTTTTATTTCCTTTTTTGGTTTGATGACAAGTAATAAATAAACAGATAGATAGGTGCATAGAGAGAGAGAAAGAGAGAGAGAGAGAGAGAACTACATAAATAGATAGATATGTAGTTATTTGTAATATTGGATACAAAGTACAGTAATAAATTATATTTTTAATACAACAACTTGCTATATAAATAAAATACAATATACATACTACAGAAATATAAATACTGTATAGAATATATAGAATAATGTAGTAAGTAAGTCAGTTTTATTAACAGATAGTTATGATAGTAGCAGAGCATTAAATAGTATCTTTAATTAAGTCATGACAAAAATATATAAAATACAAACTTGCAAATATAACAGAGTACATGCGCGCATATATCAGCCGATGATATAAAAAGAAATAAGTAAATATATTTACTCCTCAAAGTGAAACATTCAAACTATTCATCTCAGCAGCACGAGTAAACATTGTCATTCCCTCATATAGACAGTGATAGGATATATGCATATATACTTGTAAGTCATCAGCATATAATATGTAGGAGCGTAATATTTAACGGATCAAGTACGACTTGTAAATTTTTATAAACTGGCATAAGAATAGTAGATCTAAAAATTTGACCTCTCCTTTCCCTAAAATTGTAGCAATCCATGAACATTTATCCTTCAGTATGATTATAGCTGGTACTCTATGAAAAATATAAAAATAGATCCACACAATGATAACCTTTGAAAATCATATATTATACAGACACTAAAGCAAAAGAGACGATGCAACAGCTTCAAATGCTTTACTAAAATTGTATAGAAACATTATGACGAGATACTTTTATTCATTTCTAATCGAATGTGTTCTATCAAATTTAAGAATCCTATTTCAGTCGATTAAAAGCATCTGAATCCTGACTTCAGAGGATCAAGAATCACAGCTTTGATCAAGAACTCCTATAGTTGATCATAGGCAATTTTCTCTAGTACATCGGGCAGATAGAACAGACTTAAAAAAGGTCATAAATTTAATTCAGATTTAGTATTTTTACACTTTCAAATCGAAATAATACAGATTTTTTTCTAAATACCTGGAAAAACTTGAAAGAAATACTAAACAATTTAATATATTTTAAGAGTAGTTTAATAATTGTTAGTCCGTTTAAAATTGCACTTTGCGGTATGTGATCAAGCTCCCTTACTTGCGACGAGCAAAAAAAAGATTCACAGAACAATATTAATAAAGTTGATAATTTTTTATTTATGATCATGTATAGATGTATTTAAAATTTTCGTTGATGCATTTTTTACACTTATTTCGATTATCAAGCGGAGAAATATACATCTGAGTAAAGTACCTGTTTAATTTCTCTAGAGAAAAACTATTGAACCTCTCTTCTTTGCTTGTTATAAGCGCTAGACAGCGGAACTCTTTCCTGACAGAGTTACTTGGAAGATCATCAAACAAGCGGCCATGATAACAGACTGCTAGTAGAGTTTGAGATAATTCATCAATCAGCTATATCAGAGAGATGAAATCAATACGTAAATACATATCCTTTGTTCTATGATAGCAACGAAATAATTCTTAAGCCTGAAACGTATGTTGCCTTCGGTACGAAATCCTTCCCATCTTCTCTCGCAGAAAGCAGAAAAATAAATTATCTTGAATCGAAAAAAGCCATATCGTCTGTAACTCTAGCGCGAAAGGTATCGAAAAATTAATGACACCTTTCATTTGTATATTTAACGACTCCTTGTAATTGTAGATATTATGTAATGTTTTATCTTTTAAATTGTAATTATTTATCATCACACGCTGATAGGTGAAGATCAGAATTCATTCGCTTAATTCTCCGAGGAAATTCTCGTCATTACCTTGTGTTCAGTGACCGTGCTTCATGGTAAAGGCTGAATCAATTCCTGAGACGTAACTTCATTCCGACGACAAATTTTATCGACCCGTTTATCAAGTATAGAAGATGATAACCGCAAGGGTTAATCTGCATACGTGCGAGAACGGGGTATTCGTCCGTTAGATGAAGTAAAGCGAACTTTATTCAGGTATGACAAACTGTATCATAGTTAGGAAAAAGAAATAAAGAATACAAATGGATCTAAAGCACTGATGCAGTTGCATTATTTGTCAAAAGCAATTTGAGCTTGGAAATGTGAAACATCGGTTATTCTGCATGTATTATATTGTATATCGTATATGATAAGCTCGTACTCGTTCGGGCAGCTAAGTAAGTAAGCTTACGACTAGAGTATTCATTGCGCAATATTCATGTTTTACTGTGCACATTATTATTTATTAATCGTAGCGCAAATAGAATGAAAATTCACGCTTTTCGTCCACTGAATTAGTCGAAATTTTTAATGCCTAGTGATTTGTTAAATAAATATCAATATTTATCCTAAATTGATTTATAATTTCTTTATTCCTATACCGTCGCTTATACTTACCTAAAGTTACATTTGCAATTCTAATTTCGAACTCCAGATCTGGAAATTCGACACATCAGTAAGGTAACGAAAAAAGTAACAGTATTTGCATTAATATCATAAATAGACAGAATTTATATATATATATATATATATATATATATATATATATATATAACAATAAACATTCATACAATTGTGTAATCTATTGCAACAAAATTTTGACACAATATAGTCTTATTAATGTAAAGTAACTTCGGCAATATTTGCTGTTAAAACATATGCTCTTATAATAAATAATATATAATAGATTGATAACACCATGCAGTTTTATTTTAATCTATATAATATATGCGTACCTATCTGTATCTATTCATATCTATATCTAACTAAATTCAAAATATATGTTTTTCAAATGTATTAAACTGAAAGCAAAATTAATTAAACAAATATATTATTGTTGAATGAAATATCCTGTTACATGCGCTAAGATGTTCGTTTAAATTACAATTATTAAAGCTATTTTATTAGTTATTTTCTTCTTCCTATTGGAGCATTAGAATTTACAAATTATAATTCAGAAATCTTAGCGCAAGTTAATAAGTATTGAGCTCAAAATATGAGCCCATCATACGGGCATAATTTATGTTCTTAACCATACGTTTAATAAATATTATTTATAAAGCCTTTGTATATGTTCAATATGTTTCTTAAGAATCTTAATAATTTCGAAATCAATTATTCTTAATTCTTTTCTTCTTCTTTTCCGAAATTACAAACAATGAACAATTTATGATATACATTATTCGTTCCTCTGATTTTTCCGCAACCAATTCTGTTTTCATGTTTCAAATATTCGGTATCATTTTTCTTCCATTCTAACAGAATCGGATAATATAATAGATCAGATGCGAAAAATTCTGACGAATGAAGCTCCTCATCTGAATCAGTTTTAGTATCGTCTAAATTCATCAATCGCTGTCGAACTTTGAATCGAGCTAAAATATATAAAAAATATGTACTACACTTGTATTTCAATAATGTATAAATTTAACCAAGGAAAGATAACATTAATTTACTCAACTTACTTAAAAGTTCCGATTTTACACTTTATTACAAAATAGATAAGTAAATTATAAAGAACAAACTGTATTTAAATCTTACCAACATTTCGACATTCGTCAAATTTGTTTATGCATTGGTCGGCCCATCTTTGAGCAATTACTCCAAGTTCTGTGTCCCATACTAACTTTTTATCCTACAAATATTCAGAATTCATAAATTATACAAAAGGTATTGGAAAAATTGACTAATTTAATTTTATTCATTAATTTATAATTTTATAATAAATAATTTTAAAGCACTGTCTTAGACAAGTTAAGAAAAGTAATATAGATGCATATTATTAACTATGTTATTCTAATTGAAAATGGATATTACAAAAAATAACAAAAAGTAAAAGAATGAACTGTATTGAAAATAATGTTAACAATTGCTTACAAATACTTCTACTACAGCTATTCTCTCGTCAAAATCCAATGATCGTTCCTTAATTCTTTGACATGTTTTACTTGCTCCAGCATACTTTTATATGTTTCAATTGTAAAAATAATACATTAGTGACATTTAGAGACGAAACACATAACAAAAATCAAAATTCATATCATAAATTGTAAAATGGCGGTAGGAGTTATACTCGTTACAATATAATTATAGAATCAGTATTCTAGATACAGATATTTTAATAGTAAGGTTGTCGCTAAATTGCAACTCATTTTAAATATTGATGAGTAACCTTCGAAAAAATTGGAAAATAACTAAAAATTAACTATACTAACATTTCATATAAGAAACAAGTAAAAAAAAAATATACCTCCCTTTTCCGCATAGAATATAAGAGGAAAAAAGATTTTATTTTCTATATTCTATTATATAAGGAATGTACAACGAAAAATATTTATGTAAGAATGTAAGATTAAACAAAAAATACTTTTAAACGAAGAAAGTACTTTTACAATAGCATTAATAAATAAGATTAAAAAATTCTATATTTAAAGTAGACAATTAAAAATCAAAAAAGTTTATCGTTCATCTATTATTTTATTTAAATATCTATTTTACTAGATAAACATGACTTACTGGAAATCTACACATTGTATGAGATTCGTCTGGACAAGTTGTTATGTTGCAATATTCATTGCTTTTCACTGGAAGTACTATTGAAATTATAACTAGAATAATTAACAAACATAGCTGCTTGTTCATTGTTGGATAATTGTCTTTGTTTTCCGTCTAAAAAATATCATGCGAATATATGAAAGTATACTTTTTTGTTTTCAAAAATTTTTTCATAATATTATTTTAATTAATCGTTTCATTTGAATAAACTATATCTTTATTGAATAAATATTTTTTTAATTTATAAAAAAAATATTATTAGTAAAAATTTGTCGCTGCGCAATTCATTATTACAATAGGGAATTTTGTTTTCTATTTTAAATACCTAATATTAGAATACCTGCAGGTGACTACTTCAATGGGAAACTTTTTTGTCATTTCATACATCTTGGTGTTAAACTAAAATTTTTTATATATTTCATTAATAAAAATTTTATACTACAAATTGACACATTGTACAAGTGAAAATATATTTAAGATTCTAAGCTTATTAATGAATAAATTTATATAACGATGACTTTTTAAGAATAAATCGTAAAAAATGAAGGCGAATTTTATGTTTTTTAGATACACTTCAATTGCTGTAAATAAAATCATATATTACAGAGATTAAGTTGCCTTAGGGAGATAGTTTGTAAGATCTTTTCGCTAAACGCAATTGATCCGAATGACACTCAATGGTTTGTGATTCATTGATACGCGCTCGAGTAGAACTGACTTAAGTTTTTTCTGAAAAACATTGCCATTTCTTCGTAAAAATCTCTAGCTTCTCCATTCCCAGTGCTCATGCTACTTCCATTTGCTCTATTAGACTTTAGACTACTAATCTTAGCCTTTTGTCGTTCAGAGCTAGGCATCGGTATGCTAAACAGAACATGGTATACCTGAAAATTTGTACAGAAATCGTCTTTTGACTTGCTCGATCTTTAGAGGTTGACTACAACAGTGTCCTGTGAATACTCCTATAATTTATCGTAATCTCTCTGTTTATCGTAATCTTCTTATATTTTAAATTCATTTGTTCATTTCTTTTATTTCTTAAACAACAGTGTTGATGTTTTATAGCTTTCCACAGTCTGCCAACGTAAACTATGTTTCTTATAATGTATTCACAGTGGCTGCCCTTATCACGCTGATCGGCGGTTCTGAACATCTATCTGATTGTACACTATATTTTTCCTTTCCTAGTTATTTACTATATCATGTGTCTTGCTGTTCTCATTGACACCTGAATGTCCAGGAACCCATTAAAGTCGAACTTTGCTCTTACAATCCATGACAACACTTCATGACACCTCATGGCGTCCTGTAATCTTGTTGATACGAATACCCATTCATAATTGTAGCTTTATCGTCAGTATAAAGTGTTCGTTGAACCTTTTTTTTTTTTTTTATGTTATTTAACGTCGCTTTAATGCTTCCAATTATCGGTGCTAATCAGCGACGGAGGTCTACGATGTGTTTGTAAACAAAGCACATGTAAATAATTACAGTGGTGCCTGTATCAATCGGCCGAGACCGGGATTTGAACTCGGATCACCGAGTTAGTAGTCCTTCGCTCTAGCGATCGAGCCATCGTAGGCCTCGTTGAACCTTTGTTATCATATAACTATATAAGTTTCGATGCTTTTTTATTGCCAGAATTCCTGCTTGTAGAATGTTACAGTCATCTTTGAATCTATGGGACTCTAGCTGCTCTAGTTGTATTCACAATAGGTAGATACCGACTCTTTTTACTTTTTCTGATTTTGAACTAACTGTAGATACTGAGCTGTCGTTGAGCTTTTTCTAAGTTTGACTTTGATTCTATCCAAATCTCTTTGTTGAAATTAATTTCTAACTACCAACATTGGTGAACCTCCCTCAGAATCCGAAAGGAACGCATCCACTTCTGAGAATGCTCGTCGAGTACCCTGAGGGTTACTAATTGATATAAAATTTTTACCTATTTAGTTCTATTATCTGCAGTGACGTATTTGATTAGCAACTAACTAAAGAGACTGGGCTTGATGGTTCATTCCCAGTGCTCTTCCTGACTATTTCACTATTCGCAATCTGTGCAAGCTTCCCTTTAAATAAAGAATTCCGGATTTTAATACATAAAATAAATGGAAATATATTAAATAAGGAATAGATTCGTAGACAACGAAATTAGTCTAGAGAAAAGTAATATATTTAGCCAATATTATATAAATCTCATAAAGAGTATAATAAATAGGCAAATAATAATAACATTTAAATATTAGAATATTAAAATGGGCAAGGATTTGAATCTATTTTACAAGTTCTATCTATCTATGTTAACATTATAATTTTCAACATATAAAAATTTTTACGGTTCAATGGTGAAAAACATTTATTTAATAAGCTAACTGTCACGGTAAGCTATCATAATGTTTCTGATTAATATTAAAATATTGAAAATTATGACTGCAAGTTGTAAAATTCGGTTCGATGTCACAGCCTTGTTGATGAGCAAATATAATAGTGCCTCTCACATCGAAGAAAGATATTGATGTTAAGTTTATTTGTAAAATTGCATTGATTTCATTCAATCTTATATATAATATTTCGAAACTCCTTATAAAAATAATTGTAAATTTATTAAAAAATTGAATGAAAGCACATGTAATGAAATAAAGAACTCTTACTCTAAAAATGTCATTGTTCAGAAAATACAAAACAAAGTATATAATATCCAGAATTCTAAATCAACAAAAATCAAATTAACTTCTAGAAAACTTCTAGAATGTATACATTCCCACTTGCTATTAAATTAAGAACATAAAATTTGCAAGATCTTAAATTTGAATTTTTATGATTTAACGTATTTAGCAGAGACAGAAGCATTCTTAATCTCAATAAGAACTTCAAGACCGCAGTATATAACAAAAAAAGTACTAAAAATATATTGGAATTATTAACGTTATGATTTTATTACATCCATAATAAAGTCTATAATAATATATTTAATTATCTATCAATATACCATTCGGACTAAAATGTTTTACTTACTCTGTATATGAGTTTGTAATCACTAATTACCTGCACGTAAATGCGACTTCATAAATAAGAAACAAAAATGATTAATGCACTAATATTCTTATAATGTAAAAATACTTATAAATGGTACGTATTTACATCTTTATAATTTAAGTCATACAAAAGATTATAAAAAAGTTATTCAAAATACTTACGTTCAAAACATAACTTCTTTGACATATTAATTATAGTCAGAATAATAAAAGTATTTTAAAAGAACGCTCAAGTAAGTCAATATTCTTCAATAGTGATGGCAGACAAGCCTAACGTATAATTAATTTCTATAGTAAATAGAATTTTTAATGTACAAATTGTCTATAATTTATTGCAATAAATATTCACAATAGTTTTGGAAGAAATATTTTATACATTCTTATCTGGCAATCAAATTCCTGTTTTCATTAAGCCAGGAATTAAATTGGAATTGAAGTTACAAAATAATGATTACTTAATAATTGTTTTTAATTTCGATGTTGTAACAAACGCGATAGGTATTATAAGACGTTAATATATAATAGAATCTATGTGACGTCGAAAAATACATATTAGCAATACCAATGCTAAGCTACCTGCATCTCAAAACGAAGCTGAAAATATCAAAATGAGTAAAGCGTGCGTGCATATTTCCAAACTATATCTGCGATCAAGAGCATGCATACTGTTTCTAAACGTTTAGTTGAATTATGTTTGTCAATATATAAGAACTTTATGATAAACTTACATCAACTTCAATAAATAGCAAAACGTATTCCCTATGCAATGTTTTCCCAAAATACGATAAATATGCCGCATTATTTAAAGTTAGCTGAACCATATTGCCCTTTGATGAATTCGGCAGATTTGCTTATTCGAGTAAGCAAAACCTTATCCCTTTCATCGAGCAAACAAAAACAATTGAAGAATGACGCGCCGATCTATTATTACAGAAGATAAAATTTGAACGCATGCATTGCACTCGTACTGTTTTCTGCTAACTATCACGAATGGCGGCATAAATTATAGTTGTGGCAAGCAGATGACATTCGCTGTAAAGTAGTTCTGATTCGAGGAGGATTTAAAATGTATTAATCGTGCACATATTTACAGAGATTCATCAGGGCTTTATATAGCATATCGTCCATTTACAAGCACTAAACTAGATCTTGGCAATTTGGGTGCGATTGTATTAAATAAATTTCGAGTGTTTGCCCCATCCATTACCGTCCTCGTGGTTCACTTTGGTCGATCAACTGTATCCTATTAATAACTTATTTTTTTACGATTTGTGAGTACTGAGTAGTGTTGGTCGTTTATAATTTAATTTATTAGAAATATTACGAACATGTAGATAATGCATTTCATTTTTCCTAAATTTTAATAATATTGTTAATATTTTTATGATCAACTATGAAAGATCAAAATAAATATTTACAATGAATTTAAATTAATGATTATATAGTTTATTAACATTACATTTTAAATTAATAATAATTAAGAACGATAAAAATATTTATTAATTTAATTCAGAACAATCGACATAAGTACAATTTTTAATTCTAATATTACATTTTCACAGATATATGTTAAAAATTATATCAAGATCATATTGTATAATATTTTAAGCATTTGTACACACCGACCATCCCTTGGCTATCGGACTTCCAAAGTTACAAACCAAGCCCAATCGATAGATAGTATTCATATAGGATATTTTAATTTTACCGCAACCAACGCGTTTGTCATATTCCAAATATATAGCATCTTGCTTCTTCCATTTCCGAAGAAGGTCGTAATACAATAAATCAGCTGGCGAAAACGGCTCATCGGACTCATCATCTGAGGATACTGGGGGTGCTTCGAAAGTAGCATAGCGTTGTCGAACATAAAGCTCAGCTAAATAATATAAAATATATAGATTCGATTAATAAATTAATACAATTAAGAGTTTAATTTTGTTTTTTAGATCTTCTGAATTCTACAAAACGATACGTAATATTAAGGAGGTTGTTTTATTTGGTGTTATCTCAAACAAAAATGCCACGAGAGTTTGATTACAATTTTTGTGATTTAATCAGATTAAATAAACTGGGAATATGTCAAAATCGAAATTCGAGAATTCTCTTTTAAGTATCTATTTATTATTGTTTAGTAACATTATTCCTAAATTTGTTGATTTCTTGTTATCATATTTTTGAGATTATTCTAAAGTTTACATTCGTTTTTAAGTCTGTATATTATTAAATAAATCTTTATTTCAATAAAATATTGCTTTCAAATTGGTGATATATAGGATTTTCATATGGAAACGATGAAATATGAAATTCTAAGCACGTATTTCTCAATTTCAATGGCGCTAAGAGCTCCATGATTTTAATGAACTCAAAAGCTTCTATTAATACTGTGTCTCATTTAAAACGTAAATCTTACACAAGTTACTATCAATTTAATCAATTTCATATAAAGCTTCGCTAAAAATGCCTTGCGTATTATTTTATTTCAGTAGAATGATAAAATGTCGTTCAATGTATAGAAGCCTGGTTCTAGTATACGCACGGGATACAATATCTAGGTATACCAGGACGAATTCTCGGGAAAAATTTTAGGTTCTGACAGTAAAATACAATATCCAGGCGTATCTGGACCACATCATTCTTGTGCTACACCTGGACATTGCAAACTACTTACCGAATTCGGAATTTGCCCTAGAATTCCTCATAATACACCTGGAAATCGTATACTACTAATGTCAGTACAACTAAGCCCTGGTAGAATCATATGCAATGCTTTTCTGACGAACCTTTTTATCAAATCTGTTATATCAACATCATTGCGTAAAATTGGGGTGTGAAATCATATTTCTTATACTCTTGCACTCACTTTTTTTTAAATGGAATACTATAAGAAGCAACGTAGATCCATAATGAAGTGATTAACCTATATAAAAAATTTGCGTAATTCAAAAGTTCTATTCACGTCTAATTTGTTACAACAACTCCTCTTATTTACTAAACATGCATACTCTGCGACTAATTCATTTTTTTTTACTGTACATTTAATCGTAAATCAGATCAGTAAAGTATAAATAAAAAAATATTTATATACTTACGAAGGTGGCAGCAGGACGCTGACTGAAAATCGCATTGATCAGCCCATCTTTGAGCGATTCTTGCAAGTTCTGAATCCCATTGTAATTTGTCCTATAAGAATTGAGAGTAAAAATAAATTATTATTGAGATAAACTATTATGTATATATAGGTAAAAGTTAAACTGTATTTAGCTTATTAAATAATACTTTATAATAAAAAGAATAGATGCAATAAACTATCAAAATATAATAAGAAACTTTGAAATTACTTACAAATACGTCTAATACAGTGGTTTTTTCATCGATATCAAATGCTCTATCTATAACATCAAAACACTTTTCCTTAAAGGGCCCAGCATTCTGTAATAAAAATAAGTCATTATAAATAAAAATTTAGTCGTCTAATTCTTGTAAAAATTTATGATGTAAATAATAGTAAATGATCCGATAATAATATACTTATATTACTTGCAAAGAATCAATTTTAACTATATTGTAAAAAGTATTCTGTTTGCAGATACGAGAAATTTGCGCGGGAATACGGCGCATATATTTTTAACTTATGTATCTCAAAAAGAACGAATGGAAAAATTAAGTCTTAGATTTCATAAACTTTACTATTCAATGAATCTTTTGTTATTAGAATATTTTTTTATGAAAAAATTAAAATATAATGTATAGGTTTGAGATTTTTCGAAAAAAAAAACAAGTTAATTCTTAGGATTTCCAAATTATTGAAAAGTTTATTTAGAATTGGAAAAATATCTGGACACAATATTTTAAATCTTTACAATTGATTTCAAAATGTAAAATATGTATTATTTTTTAGTTTCATTCAATGAAGGAAACATGTGTGGTATATTAAGGGTTTGAGACACGATCATCACGTCACTCCTTCCAGGACGTTTCTTATTTGGCTACGCACAGACTCAAGGAGGAAGCTTTTATAACAATTATACATTAGAAAGTCGTGTGCCTGTCGGAGTATTTCAAATGCCTCTTATCTAAATGTTCGGACAAATATATCTTCATATATCTTTTTATACTTACAGTATTTATACATATACTTATAGAATTACGGTAAGAGTAGACTTGCTTATAAATCATCAATCGCCGGTGTATAGCAATCGTCTCGAGCGCGTCTGCGTTGAGAGTGGAGATGGCGATAATTTTGGGTTCCGCTGAGCCGGGCCGGCGGGCTCGAGCAGAAACGTTTCGACTGTCTTTTTTTCGCACGCGTGTTTTAATAAAATTATTGTCTGATCTTTTGTGCTAAGAATTTAAAGACAAACTGATTAATTCATTTGTACAGACTTGTGTGTTGCGCGGTATGGTCATTGTGATTTGAAGGTTATGGCCATTGGGCCAGTCGTGCTCACCGACTGATCATCCTACCCGGGAACCTAAGGGGCCAAGGCTCTTGCAGCCTATCTACCGGCAGCTCGTTAGCTCCCATCATTTGGGCTTACATCCGTTGTTGGATTCAGCTGCTTGAAGGTAGTTTATTCGTTGATTTCACGAGAGCTCTCGGTGTTCTTCATGTGTACATCTAAGTATATAGTTTTACGTCAATTTTATTTGTTCATATAGAGCATAATTATTGTTCCGTTATTAACATTCAGGTGTAACCTTATTTACCTTAATTATATATTGTATAGTTTGTTTTTTAGTGTAATAATAGTTAGTATAATTAGTAATAATAATAATAATTTTATTATGAAGCAACAGGCATTTTCTCTATTTGCCGTTGACCATTAGTTTGATTTCATTAGTAAATAAATATCAATTCCTTTTATACATATATCATATTTTTATTTCATTAAATTAAATTTCGCACGATTCCCCATCCACTTCTTAATAACACTCAGATTATCTATATATATATATATATATATATATATATATATATATATATATATATATATCATATTATTCCATGGAATCAATTGGGTCACATGTAAACACTATATATAATCCAAATGTATCCTTAAGAGGGTGATAAAAAATAATCGTTACGTTTCTCAATATGTATATAAAATCTTTAAAATAAACTTACAGGATATAAACAAAGAGTATGAGTGCCATTTGGACATTGCTGTATATCGCAATATTCATTTCTTGGTTCCGAGATTACACCTGACACCACAAGTAGAAGAAACCACAAATGTATTTGATATTTCATTTTCTTCAGAATTGTTTTCTTTCTTCTTCCTAGAACCGAATCGATAAATATTACAATTTTAAGGTAATATTTAATATTTTATTTAAATAATTTTGAAAAAAATATTGATGAATATACGTCAAACTATTTAACAGTATATAAACAAACAAACAATATATATGCAATCCTCTCTTTTACCAAAACTTTTTATCAAAGAGTAGAATGTAAACAAACAAAAAATCCATTGACATCTAGTACTCCAAAAAAACTGTGTCCAAAAAAATAAATATCTGTGTATTTTACATTAGTAATTGTGAAATTTAAAAGGGAATTTATCAACTCAAAAAAAATTTAATCGTAAAAAAATAACCTTGCATCATGATTTTTTTTCATTTATCTTGAAAAAAATATTAAAAAAATTTAATGTCTTCTAGCGGTATGAATCTAGCGGTACGAAACGTCAGACACGAAAGGTGATTAAAGTGGTGGGGGCAGTCGGGTTGCTCTTTACTAATTTAGAATATTACTTTTATTATTTTTATTTTATTTTATTATTAATTTAACTTTTATTTTTAATTTTTAATATAATTTATTCTAGTAATAAGTTCTATTTCAGATTCTTCGGGGATGCCTATAAACAAGGACAGTCTAACTGTCATTGTTTTAGTTAATATAGTATATTATAAAGATTATATGATCGATCAAAATAATTATTGATTTTATTCACTGTATCACTCAAAAATAAATACTTTCGTTTTTCAAAAATTATGCTATTTTAAACAAAACATTCCCTGAGATATAGTTGAATGTTTTATACACATTCATTGCTATTCGGAATCGATAAAAGTGCGTATCCAGGTGTTCGCGCCATTTGCGCGCCTTATTTTCGGGGGGCGGGCAAGCGAATGAGAGAGAAAGATGTACACGAAGGAGGTTTTATGGAGGTACAGTAGACTGAAGCACTGTTGACCAGAGGAAATGCTCTAATCCTCTTGGGCCTGTGCTCGAACACGTGTAAGGGCCTGAACGGCACATGTGTCGCCCGTCGAGGGCGCCGGGCTCGGGTATCTTAACATCGGGACGGAGCGGATGATTGGTCCCCCGGGAGAAGGAAACCAAAGAGGGAAATATGTACTGCCAGTTCTCCTCACGGAGGTTTTTCCGGTGCAGGGCAGTGTGTGTTGAGAATTCGCTCCGTAAGGTTGTACCCTGTCTAGTTTTAACATCGCGTTGGTATAGATTTTAAGTGCGCAGTTTCGTTCATTTTTGATGCTCGCACGTCTAATGTTACGTTTGTTTCTTATTAATCGATAAAGTATAGTGCAATTATTTGCTAAGGAATATGCCGCTGCGCTACTAGAGCTCTTTCGCGCGTCTGAGGAGCTGCCACCCACTCTGCCCCCTGATCAGCAACATTGGTGTAATCGCAGTGTACGGTCCGATACGTTGGAGCTACGGTACGCTAGGACGATTGGGCAACATCTTTCTTCATGGGAGCGTAGGAACCTGCTGTATTCCTACTCAGTCTGTGTGTGTGTGTGTGTGTGTGTGTGTGTGTGTGTGCGCGCGCGCACCTTCCTGGAAACAAGTATCGCTTAGCGAACAACAATTTTTGCCAAGTAAGTCGCAAAAAGGACGATGCGAACCGCGTTCCATTATTAATTATTGAATTAGTCCATGATTAGCTATTGTATTGTTGTTAGTGATGGTGTTCCTGGATGCGCGCCTAATTTTCATGTATTCGCTTTGCTTTAAGTCAATATAAAAATAAAGTAATCGTTTCATTGTGAATATTGTAAGTATTGAAATAAAATCACATTTAATAATAATCATTGTAAAAATAAAATTCACGTTATAGTATTTGATGGTTTTTCCCCCACATGGGACTGGGGTTTTTGATGCTGGATAAATACTATAATTCTTTGCTTGCTAATTAAATTTCGTTCAAAATTAAAAAATCCTGATTTAGTTATTTATTTATGTATGCATCACCTGCTTAACCCATTTAAAATTTCAGAATATTTATGCATTCGTACTGTTCCCGACGTATGCGTCGGAATGAGAGCGAAGGATCGACGGATGGGTAATTCAGCGCAGTACGCGAAGTGCTGTGTAAGCCCCGTGATTTTGTGGCCATTGTTTTTTATTTCTCTCCCAAGGGCAGATATGCCAAAGTAATTGGAGAGATCGTGCGGCGCAGAGATTTTCAAGTCCTGCGCGGACACGTTGGGCTAAGACAAGCGCATCTTGTTGGAAATGCCCGTCCAGATCGATTGTCAAACGAGAACAACAAAAAAATGACAGCCTCGCTTCGATTTCTGTACGTGTATACGGATGGGAATGTCATAGCTTATAATTTCAAAGACGAACTGCGGGCGTGTAGAGTTTAAAACCTAGATTGTAAGTGATTTATGATGTATACACATTGTTTCCGGCGAAGGTTTTCCCCTTGAAAGGTTTTTCCTTCGTCGCGAGTGGAAACTCGAGCGAATGCGGAAACGATGTAGGGTTATTATTTATGCAGACTGATTCGAGCGCTGAGTTTGTTTCGTGGAAAAAAGGGCCTCTTGTTTAGACGCCATTTATGACGCTAGGACGCGGTCGATGCGGGACCGAGCTTCCAAGTGACAGGCACGTGCGCAACACCTGTAGCGCGCGCCAAGAGTGCGACACCTTTGGTCCGATAATCAGGGATTTCGCTTAAAACAAAAAATATAGCCATTCGATAGATCGCCGTGAGAGAAATCGTGGGGACAAGGAAACAAGGGCCTAGAGGGAAGAGGGGAGTTCTTGACGGCGTGACGGTGACGGCGAGGAGGATCGTCTCGCAAACTCAGCGGTCAGTCTATTGTCGATATCGAAGTCGAACACTTCCACATATTGTATAATAGATTTTTCTAAATAAATTCTGTCACAGTTTATCCCGAAACATGTTCGTTTTGTTCTTCTTTTCTAATATTGTTTTTTCACATCTCTTTTCCCAAAAATAAGTAAATATTTAAAATCAGTTCTTTAATCAATGTCGATATAATTTAAAAAAAAAAACATCGCACGTACTTCGAGCGCGATACTGCTCGAAAGAGCAGCTATACGTACACATATTATTTCTATTTTTAAAACACCAGGTAAACATTTTGATATTTCTTTTTGTTAAAATGAATTCTAATAAAACCTAATGTTACGGCTTCGATTGTTGGTTAAGAAAATTCAGAGGTCCCTGTTTTCTCCAACTTCTGCCCGTTTATTTCATGATTTCACGTTACTCACGTAAGAATAGTATATTTAATGACTTTTAAGTAACCGTAATAAATACGATTTTTAATAATTCATGATAATGCCTTAAGGGCTAGTTATGCGCGCAATAAAATTACTCATTTACGGATTTTGGGCTCAGACGACTTTGTTTAAGAATATCATGAATTATCGTATATTCCATTTTTCGATAATTTGACTATATACCATATTATATGCATCATCTATGCTATGCATGGTCGTATGTATTTTAACGAAGAGTATATTCATTTTAAAATATATTTTCTCAACTTAATATCACCTACTGATGATGACTTCGCTCCTAAACCTTGACATAAATCACTATCATTATATTTAGCATTGACAAGTCGGAGATCAAACTAGATATGAAGCCTGAATATGAATTTTGGAAGGTTCAAATTAATTATGTGCGTATGATGCTCACAGATTGAGAATCAATAGATGATAAAACCACACTCTCAATGATGAATACATTAAGTGGTAAATAACTGTTAAAAAATATTTTCCAGAATTGAAATAAGAAAAGTTCAACAATTTTATACGAGATCTGGAATTATCTAATTTTTATTTAAATATGCAACAGTCGTACGAATCTCACGAAAAATTTACTGAGTAATAAGCATTTTTTAATATAAGGAAAAGCGTTTGGTATTCTATTGAAAAATATTTAACTGAAGATTGAAAACCAATTTCTTTTAAGGACAAATATTGAAGACTTTCTATTGATCCTGCAAAACCAAATTTCAAAGATTCACTACTCCGTAAGAAGAATATTATTCTTTCCCCTTATTAATAATTAAATATTTCATGGTGAGTTATAATAAATATAGGAGATTATTAGTGAATGACTGAGTTTATAAATAAAACGTACTCTTACTCTTGCTTAAAACAAAGTTAATTAATGGACATTTTCGTAAATCTTTAATATTAATAAAAGTACCTTATACAGATTTTGATTTATCTTTGCAATGCATTAAAAAAATTGTTCACTGGCACAGTTGTATAGCCTGAGGTACTTTTTACTATTTTTTTTTGTTATTTGTAGCCTCTCAAACAACATATATTAGTTTATCACAAGTTATTTTAAAGATAATTAAAAAATCTACTCTTACTCTTAAAAAGTAAAAATAAACTTGTATCCGTTTAATAAATAAATAAGTTCGATATTACTTTAAAAACCTACCGATACCAAAAACTGTTATGAATCTCACAAGGTATTTTATACACTAGTGATGGGGAATTTTTAACTATATGTATACTAAAGCAGAGAAAAACTATTATATAGATTTCGATTTATAATTCCTTAATGGATTTTACATATATAATGTTAAAGTAAATACATCCTGTTGAAATGGAACAAAGCTTTCAATTGTTAGGTCAAGGAAAAAATATACCATTACTGAATATTGAGATATTAATGATAATTTTATGTTTGTTCTAAACCTTTGTCAAACTATATTGAAATAGAGTTGTAGATCTTACAGATCAAATTTATATGTAAGATCTTTACCATAATTTTAATGTAATATTATGTACGAAGTTAAAGGTGACTACATAGAAGAATCATTCAACAGTAAAAATAGAAAGTCAAAATATTTTTATAGCCTAAAACTAGTGTTTTATTTATTTCGTAACACAAGGAAAGTTACTTTTTGAATACTTCTTGAATAAAATAAAATTGTTACATGAATCGTATATACTTTTTCTAAAATTCTACGTAAACTTTGCAATACTTCGAGTTATTTTTATTAATTCATTGCTACTTTACACATGCTTGAATAAAGGAAATAACGAAAAAATTAAATGATAAAGAAACATTGAAATGATACGATTCAAACCTTCTAAAATTGTTTCAGCGCAGTCAATAAATGAAGCATTATTTTTTATTATGATATTAATTTTGTGTTATATACAAAAGTTTTTTAATCTTAAGCATTAGATTTAAACCTGTATTCGAATTCTATAGTCTGAGCGAACAAGAATTCTCCCATAATACATCTAAATTAAACGGTAAATTCAACATCACCTCGATAGTTTGGTGTTAGGTTATGTTTCTTAGTACGCTGAATAAATTTTTCGAGGTCACCTGGCCCAAAATTGGCCGTTTCCAAGGTAAGGCCTATTTTTGTATTCAAATGGTGAGGTTGTATTTATTTATAACAAAATTTGACGTTTTTCCTTTTAAAATAAAATAAAAACGTACATAAAATTATTATTTACTTCATAACGAACAGTTTTGTGTACGATAAAGTTTTATTACCTTTATAGCTTAGTAGAAATGAAGATTGTATTTAATGTTGAAATATGGATGTTACAAAAAATGTGCAAGAAATTGAAAATCTTTAAAATGTAATTATAGCGACTGCATTAAACACTAAAATTTATTTAATTTTCTCGAAAACTAAACATTTTCACAAAAAATTGGTCTTATCATAGAAATGATCAATTATAGGTCACTGACGAAAAATCGATTCAGCGCACTGTAAAACATAAAGCAACACCAAATTACCAAAGGGGCCTCGAATTTTCTACGGGACTCCTCCTGTGCGTCAAAAATTCATATATAAGAAAATAGCGCCAAAGATATTTAATTTGTGGATATAGGCGAATGATGCTGTTACAACTATAAAAAAGTATAATACAATAGTTTGACTATATAATCTCCGCGGTCAAAATGAAGAAAATTAATATGCAATCACCTCTGACAAAAGCGGCGACCAGTTAAACATTCTAGCAATATTTTGAACTATATTATTTAAATATTTAAAAACATTAATGCAAAGATGAAAAAAGATAGATTGTTTTGCAGTATTGTTTTTCAGTATTTCTAAATGCTTTGTACCCTTGGAATATTGATGAAAACATGCACTTAAAAGTTGCTAGAAAACTCTCGATAAATCATCACTTTGTGTATAAAATAAGGTACACATTTGATGCGTTCTCTGACGAGAAAATCGAAGAAATTCCAATAAAACGATTTATATACGATTTCACATAAGGTAGCCGAATATTTGCTATTCGGAGAATCTTGAGATTTTCAAAAAAAGGCTAAGAGATTATGCTTCCTAAAAGAAGTTATCCGTGCTATGACGGGTAATTCTAAAATGTTTCATACAGAAGAGCCCTTCTTTATTTATTAGGAAAATCTTGAGACTTTTTAAATTAGGAAAGTTGAGCTCGTAGACTCGAGCTTTTCGAATATCCCACTGTTCGAAAAGTTTGAATTGCGATCCATGAGTAGGGCTTAACGCTCGAAATGTAACTGCATTGTAAGGGGTGTACGTAGTTTATCAATCAGCGTTGAACGACCGCGCGATCTTTATGCTTATCTGGCCCTTGCTACACTACGTATCCTTCTGTATACTTTACAATTTTTATTGTTATTTGTTATAATAAATTGTATTTGAACTTTTCTGAGATTTGTAATTATTTCGACTCTCCCGCTATTTTTTTTAGAACAGTGCAATATATTTTGCAGATGAGACTTTTGCCATGGGATAATTTTGGTGAGGAATAACATTACCAAAAGCAATTTTGCAGAAAAAATAATTCGTACAATCGTAGTTCCATGCGGTTCAATAATCACGCCAGATCGAAAATGAAAGAATATTACAAAAAATTAATATAAAATTGTTTTTTTCGGTAAATTTTGTTTCAGTAATTTTTTTTTTTAGACAAATTTACACCCAGTATTTTCTAAGTCAGAAAGTCAATGATTTAACCGATTTAAATAAAACAAAAGAAGGTAATAAATACCGCACTTTAATTATCAGGTATGTGAATAAGTCTTTCCCGTTTTTTTTCAAATTTTGAGCCTTTATTGTGAAAAAATGGTTACAAATGAATTATTGAAAGTATTGGCCATCGCTAGCTACAACTTTTTCCCATCTTTCTGGCAACATACGAATCCCGTTGCGAAAAAATTCGACCGGTTTGGCCTCTATCCAGTCATCCACCCATTTTTTGGCTTCCTCGTAGGAATGGAAGTGCTGGTCAGCCAGGCCATGCGTCATCGATCTGAAGAGATGGTAATCAGACGGAGCAACGTCTGGACTATACGGCGGGTGGGGTAGGACTTCCCATTTGAGCGTTTCTAAGTATGTTTTCACCGGCGGTGCAACATGTGGGCGAGCATTGTCATGTTGCAAAATAACTTTGTCGTGCCTGTCGGAGTATTGTGGCCGTTTTTCTCGCAGTGCGCGGCTCAAACGCATCAATTGTCGTCGATAGACCTCGCCTGTGATCCTTTCATTCGGTTTCAGAAGCTCATAGTAAACCACACCTAGCTGGTCCCACCATATACAGAGCATGAGCTTGGCGCCATGAATATTTGGCTTGGCCGTCGATGATGATGCATGGCCGGGTAGTCCCCATGATTTTCTTCGCTTCGGATTATCGTAACGTATCCACTTTTCATCGCCAGTCACGATACGATACAGAAAACCCTTTCTTTTATGTCGCTGAAGCAGCTGTTCAAAGGTGAAAAAACGCCGTTCGACGTCTCTCAGCTTCAGTTCGTACGGCACCCAATTTCCTTGCTTTTGGATCATTCCCAAGGCTTTCAAACGCTTGGAAATGGTTGTTCGGTCAACTCCCAATGCTTCAGCAAGTTCTTCTTGCGTTTGACAAGAATCTTTATCTAGCAAAGTCGCCAATTCTCGATCTTCAAAGATTTGCGGCCGCCCGGAACGCTCCTTGTCTTCCACGTCGAAATCACCGCTTTTGAAGCGTCGAAACCATCCGCGAACACTTGAATCATCGACACAACCTTCTCCATAAGCCTCCTGAAGCAATCGATGCGTCTCGGCAGCAGATTTCTTCAAATTGAACCAATAAAGTGAAACTTCCCGCAAATGACGTCGACTCGGCTCAAATTTCGACATTTTCACGATATCAAAAATTTATGATGCGAAAAAATTTTAACTAATGTGTTAGTATGGAATTGTTGACATATGAATAAGCTTTGATTATGACATATGTAACCATTGAATACTCGCACAGTATTGGTGGCGCCATCTCTTACAAAAAACGGGAAAGACTTATTCACACTCCTAATATATTATTTGTATAACAATAATAATTATAGTTTCGAATTTTAAAATTAAAGAGTTACTAAGGTTGACTGATATAAAACATTAGTATTTTAACACACGATTTAAGTAGTTTTCATAAATGTCTAAATTATGAAGATATACGATGAAACTATGTTACATGTACTTGTTTCTCTTTGTTTTATTATTTATACTATTTTAGCAAATATTTAATATATAAGAATTATTTACAAAATGTGTTTCAAAAACTGTAACAATATGATAATACAATGAGTTTCATCTATTTTATTATATTTCAAAAAAAAAAAAATAGTAAATTCTCATATTCAATCGTTGATGTAATAGAAATCAATTCCAAATGAGCTTGTATTAGATACTATTTTTGGAATATTTCTATGAGTATTTGACAGGGATTTTAAATTAGTACACTCTGATTATTAAAATAATTATATTTTATTAATAGACTTTAAGACTGATAAAAAATACAGTAGCTTCATTTGCAATGATCCTGTATTTTTTCTTCAAAGTTTTCTTTAATGATCGGAGATGTTTAGCCAACTATTTACATTAATATTAGAATTCAAATTTAAAATCTCTTAGAATATGTAAAATATTACCGTTCAAGTTCTATTGCCACTAAATTCTTTATTTCGACAGCTTTCTAGGAAATTTCGGTTTGAAATAGAATTATATTAATCGCATCTTTCAATTAGAATTCTATTACATATACTCTTAAATTTTTTTTCTGTAAAACAGTATTTGAAAATAAAAGTATATTGCATGTAATTATTTGATAACATTCTTTTATTTGCATTATGGGATTATATGAACAGGAGCCGTCGATATCTACAGAATTCTATATTGATTTGAAATATTCTCCATTTTTCTTTGTACTTAAGTAGATAAATGCAAAGAAAAAAGATAATTTATAACATATACTTTTTGAACAGTTTGCAAGACTAGTCATAATCACCGAAAGAAAATATGTTAACTTTTAAAGCTTTCGTGAGTCAATTTAATATCGATAAATATTAATAGAAAATTCCATTTAATAATCTAACCAAAAAAAGTGTTTTTGATTTTGAAGAATTAGATAACGTGATCAAATATTAGGTATAACACCCCGTCAAAAATAAAACAGATATTAAACAGAAACTATAATAGAACTTTTCCATCGATACTATTAAACCTTACAATAAATCTGTAAAAATAATGCTGATAAGAAAATAGTATTTTTAATAAAACTCGGCCAAATATAAACTGTACCGTAGACGTGGTCGAAGCGTGACCACCAGTTTCGTCAAGGACGTAGTCCATCGACTACATTATAATATAGTATATTATAGTATATTATAATATATTACTATATATTTCATTCGTTAAGTAAACTTATATATATATATATATATATATATATATATATATATATAAATATGTATTTTTTTTCGATTTACTCAAAAAATATTATTTATTCATCAATACCCTTTAAAACAACCCGCCTCAGATATAATACACTTGTGTCAACGCTTTTTCCATTCATCTTCCAAGCACTTCTGATAATTATTACTGGTATAACTTTGAGTTTTTTCAGCGATACAGTTTTTATCTCCTCAATCGTGAAAAAGCGATATCCTTTCATAGGTGTTGCATATATATATATATATATATATATATATATATATATATATATAATATATTGTATTATTTAAGAAATATTTATAGCTATATTCATAACTTTAAATATATATAGAATAAAATATACCAAAAAACAAAATTAAATCTGGAAATAAAGAATTTGATTAATATATAATATAAAATACATGTTTCAATAAAAATTTCATCACATATTGTAACAATTACCAGCAGCATTTTTGCTATTTATAAGATAATAATTTTATAAGTAAAAGGCTAATTAAAATTATTTATTTACATAAATTAGAATTTTTAAATAAATCAAAATGCTCTTTACTAGGTTCAAAATAAATAATTTTTATTGTAAGCGGTACCAAGAGATCTTAAAAAACATCTTGCATTTAATACAGGAACACCCGTTCTGTTACTTTTTGCATCTTTAATTTCATTGACCACAGAAAAAGTTCTTTCGGGTTCCGCATTTGAATGAGGAAGAGAAAAAACTGCTTCTATCAATTGTTTTAAAGATAGATAAAGTAACTCATCTGTATCGGATTTTAAATTTAATATGATATGCCAGAAAGCTTCTACATTTAATTGTGTATGTTTAATTTTAATTAAATCTTCCGAAAAAGTGAATGGTAATACCCGCCATTCATAAGCCAACGCTGTAGGATCTATAAATGGAAAAAAGGTACTTCTTAATTTTTCTAAATCACGAATCGAATTTCTGGCTTCTATACTTAATGCTATGTCGGGTTCGAGAAAATTTAAAGGTTCGAACAAATCCCGATGTTCTAAAAGCCTTTTTCTCATTTCTACCATTGACGCCACATAAAAATTAAGGCAATTGCCTTTAAAAGTAGCAATGGTTTCTGATGATAATTGTTTCAATAATTCTGATGTATTAGGTCCTACATAGATATCGTTTAAGGGTTTCAAATTTTGCGAAATATTGAAATCGGTCTTGGATACTTGTGGAATTGCTGCATTCAAGATAAAATTCATACCGATTCGTTTGAAAATACGGTCGAAGGATCTAAATAACTTATGAATTAAAAGAGTTTTACTTGGAAATAGCGCGTTAAAAAAATTATAAAAATTTAAACAATATTTTGAAAGATGTACATAAGCTGCAATAGTTTTATCATTTAACAAATTATAAATTTTTTCTTCATTATTTTCAAAACTTGATTCTATATTTTTTTAATTTGATGCCTTTTCAAAAACTGTAAGGGAAAATATATTTTGCAGAGCCGGCCATAGCTCAAGTAGTCTTGTATAACAGTTATAGTTCTCAAGCTACCTAGTACCGGAAACCTTAAGCATGCTTTTTTGAGCACATTCTAAAAATTTCTGAGCATCTCTTAATTCGGAACATCGCTTAGGGCTATTTGAAAAATAAGCTGCAACATTTCGAAGCAATTCCTCGACCTTTTTCGGAATCATACTACAGCTTTTCTGAGCAATTATAGCGGAAGTATGGCATATACAATTTAAAACTATTAAATGCGGTACAATATCTTTCAAATATGCTTGAAATCCTTTTTTTTTGCCTATCATCACACTTGCGTTATCACAAGCAATGGCAATGATATTTTGCATATTTATCTTATCCGCCTCGAAAAATTCTCTAAATTTAGTAAAAATATCATAAGCAGACCTTTTCTGAACATCTATTTCGATTAGTTGTAACAAATGTTGGACAACTTTACCAGATTGATTATTTACATATTGTACCGATATACATAAAATTTTAATATGTCCGATGGCCGTACTTGCATCTATTAAAAGTGAAAAAGAATTATTGTTCAAAATTTTTATTATTTTATGAAATTCATATTCATATAATAAATTTTTTATAATTGCGGTACATTTACTTCGTTTTAATTAAATTTGTGCGACGGCCTCGGGATCTAAATTAATTTTTTTAATCATGGGAATCAATTGATCTACCAATTGAATACCGCCTGGTTGTTCCGCAATATTTACACGTTGCAGTATTATTGTCAGTAGGATGCTTTTCTAACCAATCTTTTAATTCAACATCGTTTAACCAATCTGGTTGCCAAGAAACATTTTTTACCTTTGTAGGCAAAGGGATCCCATCATCAGCACTTCTTTTTTTTTGAATATCCCTCCATGGATTAGCTCTTTATTAAATCATAATTTTAAAAAAACATCAAATAAATATAGAATAGACTTGTTTAATCTAATACAACATAAAAGTTTTGTACTTATATAATAAATTATTCTTTAAATAACAAACAGTCTGCGCAGCTCCTTTACACACATTATAATTACAAAAATAGAAATATAATAATTAAATTTCACAAATACTATAAATATATGTACTGAGAACTATATATATATTTTTTTTTTTTTTTTTTTTTTTTTTTTTTTATGTTATTTAACGTCGCCCTATTTATGCTTCCAATTATGGGCGCTAATCAGCGACGGAGGTCTACGATGTGTTTGTAAACAAAGCACATGTAAATAATTACAGCAGTGCCTGTATCAATCGGCCAAGACCGGGAACTATATGTATGTATTTATATTATTACATCCTAAACAATAAATTATTTCGATTGTATATTATTTTAATATATATATATATATATATATATATATATATATATATATATATATCTTTAAGCTGCTGAAGAAGTTAATCATTTAGTTTATAACAATCTAACAAATTCATTATAAATTGTTAATAAGTAAAGAATATATATTCAGCTATTTCAGTACAATCTATAATTTCGGTACTTTCTGAAAAGAATATATATATAGCTCCATTCCCATCTGAGTCTGCCTGAGGCTTATACACCCTCGAAAACTCAGTCCTTACCGTAGCACGCTAAAGTTACCATGCTTTGGACGATACCAGCCATTATACTCTCGGTTGGATGTATCAGAGGCCTTAACTGCTTTTATAATACATCGATGTCTCCAAACTATTAAAATTCACTTTAGCCTTCGAGCTAGAGACTCTTTAATTTCCCAGTTCTCGTTACACCTTTTTCCGACCATATTGTTTAACGCAGCCCAAACATCTGGAGTAACAAAAAACGGAGCACACCTAATGATGTTATGATCGGTAGTGGTTCGCCTAAATCCAACGGTAATCCGTCACATATACTTAAGTGCTATATTTAAATCATTAAGTTAAGATTAATTCTAATGCAAGTGTCCTATTAATACGAAGGTTTTTTGAACTTCTACCGATTTCATTTAGTATGATTTATATGTTAGGGACACAGATTCCTTCCTCCTTTCGTTTGATAGCACCCTCATACAAAATAAATCAAGAAAACAACGAAACAGATCCAGTTGCAATTAGAGGAGCATTAATATCTACTACTTTCGTATTATATACGAAACTCTGATAGTCTATAATTTTACCAGCAGTTTTTCTATATTTCGAGATCTTAACGAACCACGTGTAGAGAATGTTTGCAAACTATACGATCCCTATTTCATGTTTATCTCAAGGTGTCAGAGATTTTTAAATCTCAATGTTATAAGTGCATTTGGTTCGATATTTATCATTAATCTTATTGAAAGAATTTTGACTTTATGTATTTTAATTTAATCGCTTACAAATTAGATGTCAATATTTTTATAGCACTTCGTGACTTAACTTACACTTAGTACATGTATTTATGTGTCTAAGTTGTCTTTTATTTCACAATAAAATAATGAAGTCACTTAAGATATGGACTTGATAATCTTAATTATTATTCAACAAAATTACTCTATCATCTATTTTCGAATCTAATAATAGGAAGAATAATAATCAATTCTCCATAAAAATATATTAGAAAGTACTCTAGATTAGTAAAATAATTTTCTCAAGGCTAGAAATAATACAGGTAATTATAAGGTATTTTGAATGAAAAATTGAGGGAAGCAACCCATTTTTTAATGCTTTTTCAAAATTTTCGCAAATTCTTATAAAAATATTTTTATTTTTATAAATAAATATTTTTGTCGAAATTTATGTAAGTTTAAAAATATATTTAGAAAGTTAAAAAATAGGACTAGTTAAAATATAATGAAAAAGATTTGCTAAATTGAAGTAAATATTTATCAAAATGAATTGAATTTTTGTTATGAAGGTAATTTTAATAAAATAATTAATTAGGAGTACTTAGATCATTATTTATTTCAATTTAATAATTTTTTCCTCAGTATATTTAATAATAAATTATATAAGTATATGTGCACATTATCAATTCATTATAAATATTTAGTATCTATAAAATTTTTAATATAATAACTTATTTTAAATTTTATTTTATAACTCTCAATGTTGTAAGTGTGTACATTTATGTAATTAAGTGTCTTTTCATTATAATAAATAATATAATATAATGCAAGAAAACTCCCAATTTTAATAATCCACTTGAATAGATGCATTCTTTAGCATTTTGCTATTTTAAAATTTCAAAGAATTCTGCGCATTAATTGTAACATTACAATTATAGAAGGTTTATTTTGAAAGTAATTAGGGTGTGACGTCCAGCCTTCGTGAATATACCTGCTTAACAACGGGTGACACCCCGGTTCTTTACGCGACGATTTACTTCCGCGAAATACCGGCAAAATTTCCCCCTATTTTGACCTAATCTCGCGATTAATAGCCAGGGATGCGGGGCTGGTGCGTGAATAGATACGCGACGCGAAAAAGAGAAGAGAACACAAAAAAAAATTAACTGCGAAATGAACTCAACCGGTTTTTTAATAAATTTAGTGCAACGTGAAGCAGCTTCCGGACACAGGATTAACAATCCCGCCGTTTAGCCTAATCTTACCGCGAATACGGAGCAGCTTCCGGACACAGGATTAAAAATCCCGCCGTTTAGCCTACTTTTACCGCGAATACGGAGCAGCTTCCGGACACAGGATTAAAAATCCTGCCGTTTAGCTTACTCATAGCACGAATACGGAGCAGCTATCGAACTCAGGATTAAAATCCTGCCGTTTAACCTACTCTTAACGCAAATATAGAGCAGCTTCCGGACACAGGATTAAAAATCTCGCCGTTTAACTTACTCGAAACGTGAATACAGAGCAGCTTCCGAACTCAGGATTAAAATCCCGCCGTTGAGCTTACTCGAAACGCGAATAAGGAGCAGCTTCCAGACACAGGATTAAAAATCCCGCCGTTTAGCTTACTCATAGCACGAATACGGAGCAGCTATCGAACTCAGGATTAAAATCCCGTCGTTTAGCTTACTCGAAACGTGAGTACTTATTAATTTAGCGAAGGAAATAAATAAACAATGAATATAAATTACTTACTTATTTTATTAAATGATAATCCGTGAGACTAATCCTAAACTAATTAAATATAATAATAGTAAGCCCGCGCACGAAAACTAAGTCTATAACAATTAAAAGCACATAACACAAACACTTAAATCAAAAAGAAACACAAAAACGCAAAAACTGAGTCGAAAACAAAAAAATCTAAGTCGAAAGCAGAGTCCCGAGATAAAAAAAAACACAGTAAAAAAACTAAGTCCGCACGAAGCGGTTGATCGACCTAAGCGAAATCCTAATCGACAGTGGAGTTTGGCTCTGCCGGGCCTGTATTTATGTGCAGTCTCGACAAGCCCTTTGAAAATTTTCGTGGAAACTTGTCTCGGTGGTGGTGGAGAGCCAAAGGAGGAGATTAAATTATGTTTATAGAACAATTCTTGCGTTGGCTCTCTTACATCGGTTGAAGCTTGTAAATACTATATAAAACTAATTTCTATAAAGTATCTATAAAATAGCTACAAGCTATATTCTTTTATACAATATAGACATTTATACAATATTTAAAGGTATCATGTAAAGATGTAATAATGATACATCGATGAATCGCTTGTAGTTATTTTATTAAGATGAGGTTTGTATTAAATTATTGATAATAAGGATATAAAACCTGTACACATTAGTGTTATATATTACGATCGCCCTATTCATTTTTCTGTGTTGCATAACTACTTAACTTCAACGCGGAAATTTTAATCTATATATATATATATATATATATATATATATATATATATATATATATATATATATATAATGTACAACGCGGTTTAGCCTATGATAGTCTTAGTACAATATAATCTTATCCTACGCTACGCTATCTTATTAATTAATTTAACCAATTGTCGTAAAATAGAAATAATATAAAAATATTATAGAAATTAATTTAACGTACGTACATGCGTATATCTATATATGCAGATAGATATATCTATATATATTATATATATATATATATATATATATATATATATATATATATACATATATATATATATATGTATTACGCAATCTATCATATATGCATATCGTTTATACTTGATTTATTTATAACTTATTTAATATCGGAATCAATTGCGCCGAGAGATTTACCTGGAATTTTTTTGGTCGGTATCCTCTTCCAACATTCACATCTTTTCCGCGGCGGGGAAAGTAGGGGCGCGAGCCGGAGCTCCGTTGTTCGGCGCCACGTTGTCTAAAATTCGTATCAAATTTCATCTCGGCTTCGTATGGTTATCAGTATGTTGTAACTTTCGCCGAGCTATTGGGATGAGTTTTATAGAAACGAATATATGCGTTTCAATGCGTTTAAAAACTCTTTTCATCCTTTTTTTGACAATATATATATATATATTATTAATACTGCAGGACGCAACAAGGGTTTCCTTTCTCAATCTGCATGATATCTGATAACCGTATATCCTCCCTTTGTAAAATAGAAAAAAGATTTATATCGACACATTTATCTTATGAATCATAAAAATTTATAAAAACAAAACGTTAAGTAATCCACTGTAATAGACGACAAAGATAATGATGATGGTAATTAGCAACAGAATCTGTATAACTCATGTGGATTTGTGTAATAAATGGTAGATATAATATAATACTTACAGATTATTATAGATAGTAATGTTATAAATGCAAAATAATTTGAAATTTGTATTCAGAACACTACCATATCGACAGACTATTGTCATGAATATATACGTATTATAGGAAAAACGACAGACAATACAGACCAAAATTGAAGGAGAATTTTATAAGTATATATAGTAGATTTCAAAGATATTTTTTATAGGACACTTATGTGTTTATAGATACTTAATTTGACATACATACATAAATTAATTAAAAATTATTGGAAAATGTCTATTATTATATTAACAATATATTTACAAATACATTTAACATTTTAACTACGTAAAATTAAGTTTTCAATTTTAATAATTTCCATGTTGTTTGACTTTCTTTCTGAATTTCATTCCTCTGTGCCATAATTACATACAAGATATAAATATTGCACTTCATCATTTTCAAATACTCTGACTGCACCACATCCAATTCTATTTTCATTTCGCCGGATCAGTTGATTATAAGAGTTTGATGATAAGGCTACCATGTCCTGCAAACTATAATAACACTAATAATATTTCGTATATGTTATATATTTTCGAAACATTTTATTTCATTTAAATATCTTTCATTTATATCTTTCATTTAAATATTTTATTGCATAAGATCTTACCGAAGACCTTCGAAATTAAGATTATTTATACTAGTGAATCTATCTTCATTATACCACTCCGAAGCGAGTGTAGTTGCTGAAGGTCCTAATCTACTGTAAGTAGTTTTCCTCTTATCGACTCGCTGTCTAACAAGAAATCGGTCTAAAATATATAGAAAATGAGAAACAATTTAATGCGGTCATCAAGAGGGTAATGCAGACAACAATATGTATTCATGTTCTTACCAACATTTCTACATTTATCCAAATGATTTTCGCATTGATCAGCCCATCTTTGAGCAATATCTTCAAGTTCTTCATCCCATTCCATTAAATAATCCTAGGAACAATTCTAGTTATTACGTTATAATAATTTATAGACATTATTAAATATATAGTGAGTAATTTGAAACTGATAATGAAAGAATCAGATGTTTGGTTCCTGGATTAGGCTATAACTCATAAAATCTTGTCTTATATACGTAAATGAAATATTTACTAACAATTTTATTTAACGTCGCTCTATTTTTCCTCTAAAATAGTGGTGCTCATCAGCGACAGAGCTCTACCATGTGTTCGTAAATAAATCACATGCAAATTTTTACAACGGTGTTCGTATGTCGATCCTCCGAGACCGGTACTTGAAGTTGAGTCACTGGATTACTACTAGTCCTTCACTATAGCAATCGAGCCATCGTAGGCCTCAAAAATAGAACATATATGCAGCCATTTTTTTCAATTCCCTTTTAGTCCAAAGATTTTTAAAATTAAAATTGGAGTGAATTTAAATTATATCCCATCCGTTATTTATAATTGTTCAAACCCATGTGCAATTAAAATGAAAAATCCGTATCTCCATTTTGTATTATAGCTTTATTGAAGTCTTTTTCAGGGTTCTTTAGCTTACATTATAGATACAGTAATGTTATATGTTACAGTATATTTTCTAAATATTCACACATGTTTTTATTTATATATATATATCATTCATACAGATATACAAAAATGACTGCACGTTTTGCTTTTCGATATGCATTTTTCGCAGTCTATAGAGAATCGAAAAATTAAACTATATGTTTCATTTATAATATCAACATAATTGCCGAAAGCGATGCAATAATTTTCAATGGCTCACCCGCCTAGCAAATCAATAATAATTGCTTGTCCTTTGGTAGATATTCTACTGGACTATATTTGAGTACAATGGTTGGATTTGTGTGATTAAGTTTATATCTTGCATAGCGAGTATCTATGTAATCAGAAATACAAGCGAATATGTCCTTGATAAAAATTTCAACAGATAATTCTTATAATACTATTTGCTCTTTAATTTAATCACTAAAACCTTAAATATCAGTCTGTGATAGTAACTCGTGTGATCGTTTGTACATCTTACATCTATGAAAACTCAAAGGAGACTGATACAAAAACAATTACTGCATGAAAATAATATAATTTTAATACGATACTCAGGATGTTTTAATTATTGTGTATTCATATTTCAGCCAAAATCGAATAATGATGGAAATATTATTTTTATATAGATTCATTCTTTGTAATTTGTTGTGAGATGTTAAAATTTTTCATTGTTATTCTATTGAGTTTGAAAATCTAGAAACCATGCAAGCCAATCCATTTTTAGTACGTTTTATTTCTTTTTCACAGATTATAATTAAAAAAAATTTTAGGGGCAGTAAATATCCTATATAAAATAAAGAATATGTCTAAGAAAATTAAAATATTTATTAGAGCATACTTTTTCTCAAAATTCGGATTGAAAATACTTCCGATCAGGGAAAAAAACCAACAAAAAAACTAACCCAAAACCAACTGGACAGATATTCCATTTGGATATATTAGAAAAGATTCTGTGGTTTCCAGCCAAAAAAATCCAGGGTATAATATGTAACTCTCTCCTTGTGAATAAATAATTTTGAACTATTGGGTTTACAAGTAAGTTTCCAGCATTTGTCAAAATATAGGGTCACCAGTGGATCGCTGGCAGAAATGTCAGACCTCATGTATTATATTTGTCAGTTGTGTATCTGTCGACAACTTTACAGCATTATAACTGAGCATTTTTTTCGGTGCCGTTTATTTTATCGAGGAAAACCATGGCAAGTTTCCATCCAAATAAACATTATTTGCGGTAAGTGCTGCTTGTATTTCTTAACATGAGGAAAAGTGCGGCTGAAGCCTACCGTTTGCTATCGGAAAGTTGTGGGGCGGAATGTATTTGTGAAATGATATGCTAGGAATGGTACAAACGGTTCAAAAGTGGCGATTTTAAAGTTAAAGACAAGGAACGCTTTGGAAAGCGGTCAAGTTTTTAAGACGAGGAATTAGACGCTTTGCTAGATGAAGATCCGTGTTAGATTCAAGAAGAACTTGCTGCACCATTGAACATCACGTAGCAAGCTGTTTTTTCTGCACCTAAAACGATTGAGATTTATTCAAAAGGTTAGAAACTGGGTGCCGTATGAATTGAAGCCGATAGACGTCGAACGGCGATCTTGCATGTCCGAAATGTTGTAAAAATAAATCATTTTTGTATCGTATTGTTACTGGTGATACAAAATGGATTTATTACGATAATGCTAAACGCAGAAAATCGTATAAAAAGCCCGGTGAGTCCGCCTAATCGACGCCGAAACGAATTATTCATGTAAATAAGGTCATGCTCTGCGTATGGTGGGATTAAAAGGGTGGCGTTTACTACGAACTGCTTACGAGTAATCAAACCATCAAATGACTATTATATCGAACCCAACTTATTCGTTTAAAGCGAGTATTACAGGAAAAACGGACAGAATACGAGACCGGGCATGAAACCATTATTTTTTATCACGATATCGCACGGCCACGTGTTACGGCTTCGGTCAAAAACAATTTGAAGAATAATGAATGAGAAATTCTGCCTCAACCACCTTATAGTTCAAATTTGACACCATCTGACTACCACGTGTTACGATTAATGCAGAACGCTTTTACGAGAATACATTTCAGTTCAGTAGTGGGAAACAAAAAGTGGCTTTTTACGTTTTTTGACCCGAAATCCAGAAATTGACAGAAAGAGTAGTAAAAAATCGAGCCGTAGGTCACATTCTCTAGATTTTTCTTCTGCGTTTTAGCTACTGGCGCATTAATTCTTTTTGCAAAAGCTCATATTATTGATTTCGATTGTAATGTAAGTAAATTAATGATAGTTCTGTATGGGTATATATGTTCTAGCTATTGGCATAGTGTAGATGTATCTGATTTGATACGATTTTATTTTTGGTTACACAATTTAACCTTCATAACGGCTAATTAAAATTTGAAAACATGTTTTGATTTTACGTAGAAGTTATGATTATCCAATATGATTATGAAGCCTTCGGTGACACAACATTAATAAGTGAAATATCCCGCCTGGATCCCCGTATGCGTTTCAATACGAGAGAAGTAGATAAGTATAAATTCAGAGATAAGGTAATCATCTAAGGTAAAAAAAAAATTTCGCCCATACAAGCTAGCAATGATCTAGCTATACGTACAAAACTGATATCTGTAATTCTAATATAAATGCTTATAGACATGATTTAAAACCTTTCCATAAAACAAAAAAAATAATCTATATCAAATTCAATATTATAAAAAACACTTACAACTGTTACAGAGTTATTTACTGCAGACCCCGATTCTGTATAGTTTCTCTGTTCGTATAATGTGACTAATGGCCTGTTAAAATTATTATATAACTCAAGGATACTCTGTTTCTCATAGACGTGCAATCCTCGGGTGACTCTGTCCCCACAACTGGCTACGGCTCCAGGTTGCTTCAAAATTAATAAATTATTGAAAACTCCACATAATGCAACGTATTTATCAATGATTATACTATTTTTTGTATGGGACTGGATACAATCAAATCGATTTAAAGGAAATCAATTGATATATAGAATTGTTTTAGTAAACACCGTAGAGGCGTCTTTGTTGACGGATGATCAGATCAGCAAACTTTAATTCCATTTTTATTAAAACGTGATTTATCAAAATTATAGGTAAAATTAATTTGTAGTCTTCGAATTTGTAACTTGCCAATTTTAGAAAAAAAATTAACTTGAACGATAATTTAATTATCTAGTAGATACATTTATTTATTTTAATAATAAATTACTTTATAACTTTTTTAAAAATTTAGTATTTATTAATAGATTTTTTTGTTTTATTTATTTTTTAATTAAATGGACATATGCGATTTTCTTAAGAAAAATATTTTCTTATGTTAGAGATTGATCATGTTCATGGAAGGTTTCTGTTCATGCAATACGGTCCATAATATAAGAAAGAAAGTTATGTATTTTGAAAAATAAATAAAAAAAGAAATTTAAATAATATAAAAATTTATTTTTCTCTTCTGAAGTATAAATAAAGTACTGTTACAAATACCAAATAAAAATATCGAATAGATATTTGACAATTTACTCCTAAAATGCGGTATGGTTTGTATATAGTCCTATCATAAAGTAATTTACATAAGTAAGTAATGCCAAACTTACGTCATACCGACAAAGCGTGTGAGTCCAATATTCACAGGATTCAAGAGTACAGTATCTATGATCTTCCGAAAATACAACTGGGATTGCAAGTAGAATAATCATCAAACAAATTTCTTTTTTCATTCTGTGAAAATTGTCCACCTTCCTAAATATTAAGACATAGAGTTTTAAGCATATAGTATTAAATTAACATTCAATATGCTATTAAAATATTGATTCAAGTTTTACATGTGTGCATAAAAATAGTACATTTTGTAAGCAGTCAGTAAAACAGTTGACTTTTACAAGAAATAGTTTCTCAATTAGACGAAGCGAAACGAGCATTACACATGTATTAAATGTTTCCAATGTTCTGTTTAGCACGTAAAAAATGTTTGGAACGGTTATAATTTTATTTAACGTACTTGCTTTAAATTTATGACTGTTTACATACTAAATAAGAGTGTTTAAAATTGAGTTTTGCATACTCCTGTATAAAAATTATCAAAAGAATACATAAACAATAATAGAATTATCGAATAAATAATAGCCACGTTTAAATTATTATCCAGAAATAATCATTAAATTATTATAAGTAACTACAAAAAATTTTTGTACAACACTAACTAATTGACAAAAGTAGCTATATTTCATTGTAGACCTTTTTTTGTATAAATGAAATAACACACAGATAGCTCCAATTGTACATGAGTATAAACATTATATCTTTTCTAACAATACATTAGCAGTTTAAAAAAGAAATAAGGCAATACTCATAAAATATCGTGTTAAGAAATGAATAAAAATTATTAAGAATGAATTATCGTACTGAAAGATATTAAATTTGTAAAAAATAAATAATTCCTCATATCAATGAAATAAGGTACGAAATTGAAAACAAATTGTTTCTTTTGGAGAAATAAATACGTTAATTATTATTTATTTAAAAACTTACAATTTCAACTTATTACCAAGTATATTTCTTGTCTTCATGAACGATTGTTAATCTAATGCTTTATCTATGTTGTTATATTAAAAATGGATACAATGAACATTATTTATCAAGCTGAATCTATAATTTTCAATTCATGTTAGTAACATATGATAAATTCTAAAAATAAGTATTATACATTATACAGGGTATAGATTAAGTGACAGATAATCTAATTATTTTATTAGTCAATAATGTTTAATTATTTTTTTATTATTATCCTGGAAAATGATTGTTAAGGTCATCTAACCTTTTTAAATTTTTCAACAATTATATGTTTACATTATTTATTTAGCTATGAAAAGTTGTATTTTAATAGAAAACGAGCAAATAACGTTATCTTGGAGTAATATATTGACCTCTACAATTTATTCCATGGTTAAACAGTATTAGCATTATGCGCTCATCATTAACACAGTTGCTTCGAACAAGCTAATGCGCTGATTGTTTCTGCTGATCAATATATATTTATAATTTATAATAAATTTTTAGAGCTCAATTACATTATTTAAATAATTTATTGCATCTTAATTTATAATAATATACTAATTTGAAATAATCTCAAGGACAAAAATTATTTAGTTACAATTGTAAAAAAATATTGTTAATCGTGGTTTTTTTTTATTTGCTGAATTTTTACATTCTATATATAATATACAAGCATTATAATCATTTTGCTCTGCTGGTATCGATAGATTTTCTTCTTTATACTCTTATGATACATTAGAAAAGATTCATTCTATTGATAGCAACTTCACAATCTGATATACAAACCTAGAACTATTTATATAGAATGTGTTAAGATATAGAATGTGTTAAGAAGATCTTAAGATCTTCAGTTAAATTATAGAACCAAGCATAATGTAAAAAAAATAATATGATACATTTTATAAGATAAAAATCAATAAAAAATAAATATAAAGCAAATAAGATGCACAGGCCAATAATTTTCATGATCAGAAATCAGATATGTATTTGAAAACATTTTGTCAGATTACGAATCTGAACTTAACATTACTTATTTGTGTTAGGCTTTTGAAATTATTAGTACAAGTACTGAAAATTTACAAGTAAGAAATTATGTTATTTATAACGTACCCATTCTTTCATCGTGAATTTCTATTGCAAACGTTATAATATAACTCTGATATTACTATTATTAAATGAATTGATTTCTTCTTTAGTTTAAGAAAAATAGTTTTTCTTAACCATAAAATTAAAACAATAAATCTAAATTTTCTAATTAATTACTCTTATATGATAAATAATAGGTCTTATTTCTTAAAATCTATTAAATGAATTTCAATACACACACACACACACACACATATATATATATATATATATATATATATATATATATATATTTAGATGAGGTTGATAATTATTTATTACTTGATTAATAAAAAAATATTTGTAAAAAATTTATTAGCCAGAAAACAGAGAATAGTGTCAAATATAATTCAATATGAATTTTCCTTGAAGTTTTTACATATGCAATACATTTTAGATATGCATTACGTTTTACATATGCATTGTTTACGTAAAAATCTCTACTACAAGATTCTGAAAAAGATAAAAATTGTACACATAATTTATCGATATATGTCACACGTTTTCAATGCTTATAAAATGAAATTCTATAACCTTAACATGATTCGCATTTATTGGGGAAAAAATTATTATTTAAGTATATATATTTGTTCAGTGATTATTCGAAAATTATTTGACCGATTTGGATAAAATATGTTATTCTATTTCATTCTTTGCAACAAACAACTGTTATACATTTCTATTCTTATCATTATATATTATATATTCAACATTTTATTTATTTTATGTAGATATCCACCTAAATATAATATGTGACAGTCAAAACAAGTTACAGAGAAATTTCTTATGAATTATGATTTATATTATTACATTTGTTATAACGAGAGATTGATAGTATTCTTCAAAATATATTCAAGCTTTGAATTTTATGAAGCTGAATCTTGACCTTTCCATTTGAGTAGACAATTATGAATAAGAAATTCTCTTTCAATGATTAACTGGTTGCTAATTTTTTATCATTTCTTTATACATGAATTAAATCATAATTTTATCCACCTAAATATATTTGTACCAAGTCAAAAGTTATAATTTTTTTTTATTTGTACATAAAAATATAAACGATAGATTATATATATATATAAAATGATGCCATTATCCGAAATCGTAAATAATTTAATTTTCGTTAGCTGATGACCATGCAATATTAAAAATTAGATTATGTATTCAATATATTAGAAATTAAATAAACATGTTTATTTTTACTGACTAAATTGATGTCAAAGTTAAAATTTGCAGCCAAGGTTTTTTTGGATTTACTCAAAAACTGAGGCACGAGCACATTTTAGACAAAAATCATTCAAATAAGCTTTGACCTCATTTGATATTAGCAGTTGGAATATAATATGCGGTAATCGTACAAAAAAGTATAACTAAAAAATGGCAGTCATCAGGGTAAAATATGTACATGAAAGTATTGCTTAGAATTGTAAAATTTCGGAGTTATTGAAAAATTTCTTTTCAACATCTGAAATTTAGAGAATACATTAAATTAAAGCACAAAAAATCATAGCAGAATTAAAACTGTAAAAAACATTATGAAGTTTTCTTGACGCCATCGGAAAAAGTACTATTAAGTGAGACTGTAAAAACTTCCCTTTTAACTATTAATAGTAATTTTAGTTTTCATTGTATTCCTGAACCAGAAGTTGCCAAAAATTCAAGATTAATTTATTTAATGATATTGAAATGATGAACAATCATTAAGAGTGTACCAAAATAATAAAAATTAAATCCGGTAAGAAAACAGTCATTTACGGATGCATTGATTGTTGTTTGTAAATAATACATGGATAACAATTATTAAGAGAAATAAATCTATTAGTAGCATCTTAACGCGTACTGTATCTGACTAGTACTTTCCGAATATATATATATATATATATATATATATATATATATATATATATATATTATAAGTGTAAATTACACTAGCTGTGTTGTAACCACTGTTTTAACGAAAAATACATGTAGTCACCAATGTCATATTGTTAGAATTTAATTACCACAACGTATATTTAGAGGAAGGTACGTCATTTCCTATATTTCTCATGATATTATTGAATTAAGCGCAAATCATGATTTTATGTGATGTAGATGATAATTATGTAAAATAAAATCGTGCATATATGATATGAAATAATTCGTACTAATATCGAAGTTATATATATATACATATATATATATATATATATATATATATATATATATATATATATATAAGAGGGGAACTTAGTTTCTGACTTTCAGGTTTAGATGGCGATATAAGTTAGTACAAAAAGTCAGATGTTTCGGTTCTAGTACTTCTTTTTTAGTTTTGGCATTTACCAATAAAATACAGTTAAAAGGCGCCATCATTTGTATAAACATTATAATTTGCTGATCAGTGAAAAATGAATCGTGATAAAATGTTTTTTCGACATGTCCTCTTACCCTATTTTGAGTTGCAAAAAAGTGTAGCAGAAACTTATCTATTGCTTCAAAAATATTATAGAGAACAAGCTCCATCGTTTACAATATATAAAGAATGATTTCATCGGTTTAGAAGCGGAGATACTGATGTTAATGACATAGAACGTTCTGGACAACCGAAAAAGTTTGAAGATACTGAATTGCAAGCATTATTGAACGAAAATTCAGCTCAAACGCAGACAGAATTCGCTAATAAGTTAGGAGTCAGTGACAGAGCAGTTGACAAACTTTTACATGTGATGGAAAAGATTCATAAAGAAGAAAAATGGATACCACATGATTTGAGCGAAAGTGCCATTATGAATCGATACATCAATGCGAACATTGCACTGTCTACTTGCCAGGCAAAAAAGAAGAGTTTCTGTGGTGTATGGTAACTGGAAATGAAAAATGGATCTACTATGAGATTCCTCAATGCAAAAAATCATGGATGGACCCAGGCCAACTTTCCACAAAACGGAACATGCACGACCAAAAGGTATTGCTATACATTTGATGAGACCAACAGTATGTGATGTACTACGAGCTGATAAAACCGAATGAAACCATCACTGCCGAGGTATATAAATGTCAACTGAATGATTTGCAACAGAAATTAATCGAACATAGATCAGCAATCGCGAGGAATAGGCGCAAAGTTATTCTCTTGCATGACAACGCTCGGCCATATGTTGCGAAAGCCGTCAGAAAAACCCTGTTGGAGCTTTAATGGAAAGTGTTGCCGTACCCAGCGTATTTGCCAGACATAGCGCCTTCTGATTACCATCTATTCAAATCGATGCAGCACGACCTCGCTGATACTTCCGAAATGTTCAAGAAGTGCGAGAATTTGTGGATGATTGGATCGCCTTGAAACCGCCATCGTTATTTCACCACGGTATCGTGATATTGCCAGAAAGATGGGAAAAAGTAGTAGAAAATGATGGAAAATATCTTGATTAAACTAATGTGTATGTATCCATTTTCCATCATAAATGTCCTTTTGCCGCTAAAAAAGGTTGTAAACTAAGTTCGCCTCCTAATATATATGAATAATTCGTGCTAATATATATATCTACATCTGTGGGTCTATAATTGAACCAAACTACTTTGTATAAGCCTACAGACATAGACACATAGTCAAACCATCAAAGGACCATTGTATCAAACCTACCTTATTCATTTGTAGCGAGCATTACAAGAAAAACGATCAGAATACGAGACCGGACATGAATTCGTCATTTTTTATCATGATATCGCACGGTCACGTGTTACTCTCTTGCTCTGTTGATCTTCGGCCAAAAATTATTTGGAAAATAGTAGATGGATCATTTTGTCGCACCCGTCCTACAGTCCAGGCTTGGCACCAGTTGAATACCACTTATTTCGATCAATGCAGAAGGCTCTTAAAGTAATACGTTTCAGCTCAGTAGAGGGGATCCAAAATTGGCTCGATACGTTTTTGGTCTCGAAAGACTAAAAATTTTTTTGATCCGGAATTCATAAATTTCCAGAGAGTTGAAAAAAAGGTACATTAATAGCATCCAACAGACGATACTTTGAATAATGGATACGTAATCATGTTTTCATAATAAAACCTTACATTTAAAAAAAAAAAAGGCGTTTTCCGACGAGGGTATCTTTGCCACCCAAACGAAGCGAAGTTATTTCTAAAAAGAAATAAGAATAATCAATTGAAGATTAGAAGTTTGTTAATAATCTAATCTTAAAGTAAATTTTAATAACATTTAATAGCATAATAAATAGCATTTAAAATTACAACTAATTAAAAAAAAATATAGATAATTTTTAATAAAAAACATTATAAAAATTTTTATAATAATTTAAATCTTATTTAAAATCTCGAAAAACTAACTTGTAAACGAATATCCAAGATTACGCAAATGTACAAGTTCTTTTTAATTCAGCAATTAATCTTACCTGATATTACCAATATAAAGAATACATTTATCTTATAATAATAAACAATCAAGTCAAAGTATCACATTGACTACTACTTCATTAATTTAATAACATATATCAATGATTCTTACATTTCAATTGTACGAATATTCGACATTTAATTTCTTATTTATAGTTATATATATATATATATATATATATATATATATATATATATATATATATCAAATATACAAAATTTAACTAATAAATATTTTTATCGGTCTTACAATCTTTATACTATAATATATTATACAAAAATAATGACAGTCAATCTGCCTTGTTTATGATTATCCCCAAGAATCTGAAATAGAAATTACTACTAAAAAAAATTAAATTAGGACACCCTGACTGCCTCCACGATCTTAAATTTAAATTTTCCTTTGGCGTCCAACGTTTCGAGCCGCTACGGTTCATCTTCAAGGAGAAGACTGAATAATAACTATTGAACGTTAAATTTAACTTTCTGTCATTTTTTCAATCGCACTTTCATTTTAAACATATATATTTTGTTTTTTATTGAGCTGCATTGACGTTCAATTAAAATAAAAAAATTTTTACCCATTAAAAGGTATTACGGCTGAAAAAATAAAATGTTTTCAAAATTACCAAAAAATATTTATCAATAACTGTCAATGCAGATCATAAAAAAATGCTAAAAAATCGTGTATCGTAACCATTTTCATCATAGCGGTATTTAGATTCAAGGAAAAATAAAAAAAATATTACAAATAAATTGAGAACAGACATGAAATACTTTAGAAAATTTAACATTGCTCAATAAGTGATTATTTGAAAAAATAAGAAAATTGAATGTAAAATATATTTAGATTAATAATCATAAAATACAATATAATTGAAAATTTTGTATAGATGCGACAATGAAATTTGTTCTTATTATTAAATTAAAATTTTAAAAGGTCAGTTTTAAGACTTCGATTGGTGCTGTCGCTCTGTCCATTGGATATTAAAATTTTCTTTCTTTTTTAAAATATCATTAATTTATTACAAAAAAATCTATTATTACTTTTGTTCCAGTCATAGTTATAGAGTAGTTGCTGTTTTCAATCATCAACAAATTGAAAACTGCCCGCTTTGAAGTGCTTCAAAGTTTATTTCTTCGATTTAAGAAATATGATAAAATTCATCAATTTTCAAGGATATCTATTAGAGATTAGACTTGTATGAGAGAATCTACACCGACACACAAACACACGCGCGCGCGTGCACACACGCACACAAATGTATACATATTATACAAATATACATTTACATTATCAAATCTACCCACATACACACTCGTACGCATATATATAATTGTATAACTAAGTCTTTTTAGAGAAATTTTATCAAATCTTGTTTTAGAAATGGTTTTGTATTATTTTCGCAATTAGCTTGGATGTTAAAAATATTTTATTTATTTTTCAATTACTAATAATGTATAATAATTTTTCATTAAATAGTTTACTGAATTATTTAGAAAAATTTTATAACAAAAAATCTTTAAAATAATTTGTAACTTTTAACAAAGATACAGGGTAAACAATTTATTCTTTTTAATTAAATATACTTTAAATTACACATACAATTATTTTTTAGTTGCTTGTTTCTTTTTGTCTCTTCTTGTTAATCTCTTATCCTTAGTTGTTGTTCCTTTCTTTGTTTTTGAACGTCCCTTTTTATGTTTCAAAAGTTTTCTTCGATTCATCCAAACTGGATAATTTCCATATTGATCTAACATTGTTCTTTTATTATAGACTCTTGCTGTTCCATCATCCATTTTTTCATCTTCAATATTTTCTACATTATTTTCTTTGTTTGCATTATTTTCCTTTATTGTTTTAGCATCGACAACTAGTAAAAGAAACAAAATATATTAGGAATTTTAATATTGGGTTACAATCTTTTATAATTTAATTAGATTAATTATGTTAAAAATTAGTAATAACAACAGATTAATTTAGAGTTTTTAAAAAGCTAATTTGATTAAATTAAAATTTATAATATAATTTATTAACACAGAAAATTGAAATCTTATGATTTTTTAAACTATTCACGCATTAAAGTAGTACCATTTAGATTAATGTTAAAGAAAATTATGGAATATTATCTAGGGGACCATATTAATATTGATTTAATCAATATTTTAAAAAAATAACTCATGCATTTCATCTATTTTATTAAATATGTGAAGTAAAATCTCATCTTTGAACTTGTATATGATTGTTGTATATGGTTGTTTTATTGTACAAAAATTCTTAGGTCAATATAAGCTATGTTTTTAAATCTTTTGATAAAAATATAACTTGATTTCTTACATTTCGTAGAAAACTTGTTATTTGTAATTTGTTCACACTCAATAATTCTAATTTTTCCCACATTTTATTATAATTTTTTTTAAATATAAAGAATATACAATTATTATCACAATTAGAACTAACCCATAAACTAATGAATATATTACTTTCACTTTCTTGATTTATTTCAAGAATGATAGTTAGCTTTTATTTGTGTTTTTAATATACATTAAAGCGATTCTTTAATATAAATATTTTAACAACCTGTAGCGATTTCTTGAATGTCTGTCATGTCCACATCTTTAGACGAATTTTCATCTATTCCAAGTGTTTTTTTCAACCTTATCAATTCTTTTTCTCCATATCGTATCCTTTTCACAGCTCTACATTTCCTCCGCCATTTACTTCTTAGTGACTTTGCCATTTCAAAATTCTGCTTTAGTAAAAAAAAAAAAAAAATATCTTTATCAAATAAACAATTCATATTAATTATAATGCATATAAAACTCAACTCTCATAATAATGAAAGTAAGATCATAACCTAAATAAAAGATTTCTTTTTATTATAGTTATAATTTTTCAAAAATTGGAAACATGATTTAATTATTACCTTTTTACAATTATTATATTGTTTATTTAATTACAATTTGTTATTCAATTTGATACAAAAATCAAAATATTATGATCACCTGTAAGTAATATTAAGATGATATATTTTTGGACAACACGAGTTAACGAGACCACGGACAACGAAAATAGACTAGACTTTTGATAAACATGGGGAGGGTAAATATATGAGGAGAAACTCTACTAAAATCGTATCAAATTACACGGCAAGACTTCACGCCAAAATTGGTCGCAAGGCGGCGACACGCTGTGTGAGGCTGCTCGTTCAATAGCATGCACTTGAAGAAAAGCGAATGGGGGTATGTATTGAGCGTGGAGAGAAGAGAAAGTTAAATCTCTGCTTCTCCATTCGCTTTGGTTTTTGCTTTCTCTCTCTCTCTCTCTCTCTCTCTCTCTCTCTCTCTCTCTCTCTCTCTCTCTCTGTTGCACGCAGAACCAACGAGTATAGACATGTATAGTAGCGTAAAGCCCATATAAAATGTGTCACAACCCCGAGGTGAGTTCCTACTCCGACATACAGATGGTACAACCAGGTACAAACATTTTAAAATTACCAGCTCTGCTACCAGCCCCTGTTTTACAACTTTACATATACCAATGGAAATTACAGTTTTTTTTTACAAACTGCATTTCAGCAAGTAATGCTGAAGTATTTTTAATCAAAGACTACAGTTTTTACTTACTGCACTTCAGCAAGTAAATATATTACATGCTGAAGTGCAGTTATTAATAAAAGACTGTAATTCCCATCGGTATATGAAGTGGTAAAACAGGGACTGGTATGGTTGTGCCATCTGTATATCGGAATAGTAACTCATCTCGGGGTTTTGACACGTTTTTATATGCCCAGATAACAGGCTTTACGCTTCTACCCATGTCTATCTTCCTTGCCGATACAGCATAAGTTCTCCCTCTATGAGATAGGCGACGCTATGCTCTAAGCTCACCTAGACTTGCGCATGATTTAAAAACTTTGGTATAAATAATTAAGTATAAATAATACTTTGGTATAAATAAAACACGAGAATGATTTTTTTTTAAATTAAACTTTGAACATATAGAATCAAATCAAATTAATAATATGTTTCAATGACTGTTATAACTTTAAAAAATTCGATTATAAAATTAAAAAATCAATGAATCTTTTGAAGTAGATAAATATAAATTTGTGTCCTGAATAGGAACATCGTTATGATCGATCTTTGATCATTATAATATTCATTAAACTTATTTTTAATAATAAATATGAATAATTTTAATAATAAATATTGACAGTAAACCCAATACTTATTTAATTTATTTAAAAATGTATATCTATCAGCAACTTCCAAAAATAAGAATAATTATTAGATAATTGTAGATTTACAGACAAATGTATCATATAATATCTAATTGTATATACATAATTGTATATAAATTATATACCGTTTATCTATCACATTTTACAGCTATTATTTATAAATAAAAACAGTAAAATATTATTGCATCGTGAAGCACAGTGCTTACGAGATTTAACGAAATAAATAAGGAATTTTCAGAATTGATTGTTTTATGTAAGTATTTATTTAAAATTATATCCATTATATGCAATTTACGATTGGAATCATCTTATTGAGGAATCATATCTAATTTATAAAATATTTATGAAGAACATAAGAAATCAGGTGTTATTCTTATAACTTTCTTTACAATGTTAGATATGCATATTACTAAGATTTTCAATTCAAAATAGTATCAATGGAATTCTGTTTTATTTTCAATAATAAACTGGCAACTTTCTAGTTTTATACTTGCTCAATGCACATTTTAATTTTAATCCTTTAATAATCTATCAATCGATGATTTCATGCTCAAAATGAAACAAGCTTATTAAATAATAGCTTATGTTATTTAAATAATAGCGATGCAAAATTTTTCTTTTGCAATAGATTTTACTTAGGGTGTCAATAATTACAAAGTACTATTACGATTCGTAAATAACCATGAGTAAGTCTTTAATGATTTATTGGCTTCTCTAATAATTTTTTGATATGCAAGCATATACTTTTTTAATACAACAATATATTATTTTATTTATGTATTAAAATACATTATATTAAAAAAAAAATTTATTTCAGATATGATGAATTATTTATTAAATATATGTCATACACTTCGGAGATAACATTTAAATGTTCAAATTAGAGTTGCAAAACTAAATTATATGAAATCAAATAAACACTTCGATTTTCATTTGGCAGCAGACTTAGAATTTGTCGCAGTATTTGAATCTTTTAAAACTTATTCAATAATATTTGCTTTTATTTTTCAATATTGGACATTGATATAGGTATAGTCAAGATTTTGAATTACAGTATTGCAGACACAGTTGAGGTTATCCATAATAATAATACGAGCTAAAGAAGCAGCGAGATGGTAGTGGTTAGCTTGATTTCTACTGATCATAACAATATTTGCAATAAACCATTACAATAAACCGTGTTTTTGTACTTTTTTTTAAAAAATTTGGAACTTTATTGTTCCTTTTATTTACTAATTTTGTCTTAATGTTGGTTTTATTTATTTCTACTACATGGTTTAAAAAGATTAAATTAATATTCTAATTTGTGTACCGATTGATTGCAAAACTCGTCTACTGAACTGTATTCAACTAATAAATATACGCAATTTAATTTTTGTAGCAATTATTTAATACCATGTTGAATCTATTCTTGTCTTCAATATATTTATGTATATAATATATAATTTTAAATTTTATTATAATTTTCGTCGATTTTAAATATGTAATGAATTTTTCTTACAAATAAATTTCTGTTCCTGATTGTCCTTTTTCATTATGCTCTTATTTATCTATATTTTTCATCTTATAAAACCTTTAATGATATATAATATGTGTACACGTGGACGGATTAAAGCCTATGATTTTTCAAAAACATTCTACGGCAGCCATGGGCTATTTACAAAATAAATAGATGTGGTTTATAATTTATAATATTGTAAATGTATTGAGGGCACAAGAAAAAAATATAGTTCTAATAATAATAAGTAAATTGAAAAAGAATTGCTTTCCAAATAGTGTTAACTTTAGTTGGTAAAAATTTTTTTTCAATTAAGTAACTATAATTTAAAAATAAAATACATAATGCTAAATAACATAATTTTATAGTTAAAAATTGCACCTAAAATGAGCATAAATAAAAATAATATTAATTTTATAAATACAGCATTTATCAGAAATTTCATTCATGAAACATAAAAAAATGATTGACATCATACAAATTCATTGATTTCAAATATTTCATTACGCCATTTGAATATACATTTTTTTAAACAAATTGTGTACAATGCATATATATATATATATATATATATATATATATATAATAATTTTAGTATAAACAACTAATCTAATAATATAACGTTAAAAAAAACTTCGAAGTTCACTGATCTTTTGGAATAGCATTGACTGTCATTTTGCCCTTGTAAAATCCACAGGAATTATGTAATCCACTTATTGTAATATAACAATACTATTAAAAATTACTATTTTTTTCGAGATCTCATATTCTTTTGTAAACCAAATACTAATATGCAAATGATTTGTTTCGTAAGAATAATTAGAAAAATAATTATCTGGCTTACTCTTACGAGCTTAAGCGCTTCCGCAAGCCATTGTTTTACCCCATCATATGAGAGCAACGAGACTATTAAAATTGTTCAAGCATCGCAGTTAATGATATATTACATAGTATAAAAAATACGTGGGATTTAATTAACCTCATTATTGACGGCGAGAATATTCATATTCTCTCGCCGTGAAATAATGGATTACGTATATCACATGTATCGTAATATACTAATATATATAAAGTATTTACAAATATGAATACAAGAAATAAAGTATGTCATATTGGATTAAGTGACTATGCGATATCGCTTTATGTTAAGCTTCGTGTAATTTTAATAAATTTTATCTTAAATAAAAACTATTTTTACTTTTGTTTTGTGGTCACGTACGAATTCTGAAGCGTAAAAATTATTGGTTCTATTCAAATTCGACGTTAAAAATACTTAATATTCATATAAAAATGATAAATAAAAACATGACATAAATACAAAATTTATAAAGTGAGAAATAGTCTAACATCTTTCTAAATCATAAAGGTGGATTGATATCGTTATTTACTGATTATAATTATAAATTTACAAAAATGTTATACTCCTTTTAACTAAATTTCTGTTAATTATTATTATTAAAACAATTGAATTGTACTTTTGTCGACTGCCCATATACAAATTAATAAATATTTGTTTATCGGTCTTACAGTCCAATCAATTCAATCTAAAAATAAAATAAAAATAAAAATAAAAAATAAAAAATAAAAAATAAAAAAATAAAAAAATAAAAATAAAATAAAAATTAAAAATAAAAATTAAATTAAAAATTAAATTAAAATTATAATGACAGTCAGACTGTCCTTGTTTACATTCACCCCCGTAGACTAATCTGAAAATAAAATATTAGCTGAAAAAATTCTTTGTTAGTAAAGTGCAGTCTGACTGTCCCCAACACCCTTACCTAATTGAAGACTTGTCCAACGTTTCGAGCTCGCTACGGCTCCTCATCAGGGACTGATGAGGATAATATAATTATTATTATTATTATAGACTAATAAACTTAAGTACACGTGTATTGTTTGAGGATGAAAATAAACAAATTGTCGAACATCGTATACTTGGAGAATTGGATAAATCATTCACTTTTTATAGAAATACTGATTCATCATTTATTGTTTAGGTACCACCTTTCGTGTTTGTATATAATGATTGATATTAAGAATTTATCTAATTTTTCTAAAGTTTTCAATTATAGCCAACAATTATCATTATTAAAAAAATTAAAACGATAACTGGGTAAATATTTACATGTAAAATTATTGAGAATTAGACATGATTTATTCGTATTTGAATCATCATATTGAACGAGATTGAAAACATAATTTGTCTAAAGATAAATTATTTTCATCTGCGGATGAATCAATTTGTTGTTATTGCTCGAATGATAACACAAAAACACTTCAACTTATAAGTCCAAATCAATCGCTTTTTTACACTTTCCAAATATTTTCAAATAGAACTATTATAAATGATCGTAAACTCGAAAGTTTTTGAAACCTTAAATTTATAATTTGACACCGATTATTATCTATTATTTAGACACCGATTTGCAATACGAGTCCGAATCTCTGCAAAAATACCAAGAAAAGCAGTTTCAATATAATGTCCTTTATAGAAACCATTTCAACTATCTGTCAATAAGTTTTCTCCATTATAGTAAAAAACTGCATTATAGATAACAATAAATGTAATAAAATTCACAATATTGGTCACCGACCTTCCCGGCACGTGTCAATCGATGTATTTTTTGTTATACATTGTAGTACAGCTCCACGCGTAAATCTGCCATTATCTCTCTTGATTTTAAATACATTTAATATTATTTTCAAGTACAATTGATGTGTCAAGGTTGCATCAAGCACTAAGATAATCATCCGGAACTTTTATAATGTCATCAAATCATACATATTTGATGAAAATTTGCTTTATACATTGACACGTGTTTTATAAATCTTCCCGAAATGCTCAATTTCTGTAAATATCCTTAATTACTATATGTAAGTTTAAATACATTTTCACCATTTCTGAATTTGCTCTCTTAATTTTCAGAATCTCTCTTAATGTTTACAAATAGAGTAATACAAATAGAGTAATAGAGTTTACAAATAAGTATCCTTAGTATGCATAAAAAATTTTTACCGATGATTTAAACAACTTCGTAAAAACAGTTTTTTTCATCTTAGAAAAGTACTTTTGTGTTCTTGCACTATACAAAAAATTAAGAATTTGATGATTAACCTCGTACGTTTTTGTTTCAGGATTCAATGCAATTTCTAGACAAGTTTTATACGATCTCGGTAAAGAACGAGAGCTTCTCGAATGATGAAAGTGAATTAGCTGATTTAACCTGCGTCTTGGCTGTACGATAGACTCTAATCGATGTTGCTTTGCAATAATGCAAGTTGCCCAGATTATTCTGATAGCGGAAGAAGGAGTCAAGTTCTCGCCTTCGACGAAGATGTTAATAAGTTTCCCTGAAATTGATGCTCGTGCACCATAAACCACTCGATTGCAAACTCGAGTCGCTTCAAAATTTGCTATTAATCGAACTCGTAACATATATTACGAAATACATTTGACCGAGCAAAAGAAATGTCTGGTTGCAATGCCTCGACATTCAATGCTGATTAATTAAATTCGTGGTATGTAAAACATAAAGCAGAGCGATGATCCGAAGATGAACCTCACCTAGAGAAGTTCGAACAGCGGTATTCCAATTCAACTGGTCGATTCATTCGACGCATTTTCATTTCGTACCTTCACTACCGTCTCACATTTTAAACTGTGCCATTTCAGATTCATAGTATATCATCTCTACTATATCAATTGCAACTCTATCTTTCGTATCAATTCGTGAACTTGTGAAAAATAACAATTGCACGTTATACTAACGTACAGGTCGGAGTGAAACTTTCACCGCGTAGGTGTATTGTACAAGTTCAGAATAGAGTCTGAATGCTATATAATATAAAACGCAGTAGAAGCATAATATTCATTTAATTCCGTGAATTACTTGTAAATTTTTAAATCGTATTTATTAAATTCATAATTCATGGAAATAATATAGTTTAAATACCATACTGACAGTAACTGTTTTAATATTTGTTACTGATTGTAGCGAGCACCACCTATTATGTAATAAAAAATAATAAAATTTGTTTTTCATATTTATTTCAGGTTATAGTCAAATAAATAGAAAATTATAAAGAAAAATGATTCTTTTATTCTTTTTTCTCTTTTTTTTCTAGTAGATTCTCATCATTTTTTGATAAACAAAAATTGCTGTTGTTATCATCGGTAGATTATGACCATAAGTTTAAATAAATTTGAATGATTCGAAAAATGTTATGAATTCGAAAAATGTTATTAATTTTTTGAAATAATGGATGTTCTTCTACAATCAATAATAATATAATACAATGAATACATGGAATTATAATTAATAATTGTTTAAGTGGCATCGAATCCTGTACGAGGTGGTGTTTAAATTTAAAAAACTTTTCTTTGTCAATATCCTTGTTCGAAAGAGGTATTGGTTAGAATGGCTGCACAGATTTTCTGTTTAGGTATATTAAGAAATATTTTGTGAATTACAGCGAAATCTAGGATTCAAACATACGACATTTATTTAATATATACCTATATAAATAATTTAATTTTAATATACAAGATTCTTTATATAATATTATATATTTTTAATATAAAAATGTGATATACTTATATAATCAACATATATATATATATATATATATATATATATATATATATATATATATATATATGTTGATATATATAATCAACTATAGATATTTGCAGTTGATGTTTTCTATGAATTTTTTTTTTTCATATAAATTGTAAATATTTTAAAAATGAAGAAAATGAAGAAAATGATGAAAATTCATAAAAATACACTAATATGTTATATTACGCGCACCAAATTTACAAATAAAGCCAAATATGGTGATAATAAGGTCAGAGAAGACTTCTACCTATTGCTATGGATGTACGAGCCTTGTTCTATTTTTAGAATAAAAAATTAATTCTATGAAGAATTTATTAGTGATTACAACGTTTCCGAAAAATAATACTGCACCTACGATACACCGTAAGATAATTATAGTCAGTACCGTATTTAAAGAAGGTCACCGCGCCCCTGTACTTGAAGATTCGAATTATGAAAAGGCCCGATTTAATACAAAATGTTTTCATATTAATGCTTATTTGAAACTGAAAACTTTTGATTTATTGACTTTAAAGAAATTTCAAAAATTTATTTAATTTCAAGAAGTTGATTATTTATCTCATAAGACAGTTTACCCCCAAGTGAAACGAGGGATGTAAGTCGCACGAAATAAAAATCAATTTACACACTAGTATTAGATTATATTTTTCAGGAAGAAAGCCGGAAATCATTTTAATATTGTGATCTGGAGGCTAGAGTAGTGACAAATACTTTAATCATGATCGAGTCATACGTACATGAGTCATCATTTTTATGAATATTAATTTTCAAAACTTGCATTCAACAATATAATATTTTAAATTTTAATAAAGAAAATAAATTTATATTTAGTATTATCAATATAATGTCTCTATTCTAGTGAACTTTTATTAATTAAATATTGAGCAAAAATATCTTTATCATACTACGTGTCAGTGTTAATGTTTTTGTCAGTATTTTATTTTGCTATAAATTCATTTTTCAAAGAAAATCTAACAATTTCAATATACCATTCAGTTTTTCTTAAATCTATTCCTCAACTAATTTATCTCTTATAGAATTAGTTAAATAGATGGTTCTCATATTTGTTCAAAATCCTTTTCACTCATTATCCCCCTGAGCTTTTCCATAAATTTAAACTTTCTTATTTTATTATTGACTCAATAATTGAAAGCTTGAGAATTTCTTATATTGCAGAACATATTTTTAATAATAGTATTTATCTCCATTATACTACCTTCTAGACGATAAATAGTGGTTCACTAAGTTGATTAGTAAATTAGAGCTATTTTATAAAGAATAATTTTTTTAATTCCCACCAGCATAGATCAGTTAAGGTAAAAAAGCTTTTAGATTCGAGCCCTAGTACGTATACTTTGTCTGATAATTTAAAGGGGTATCAAGTAGCTTGATATAGAATTAACAAACTGCTATTGGCTACAAAAATAATGTCGTGGCAAACTATTTAATTTCACAGATAATTTACGGCTAATTCTGTAATGTTTACTTTATGACTCTTCTGAAAATAGTATGTCAACTTAAGTTAGGCTTATTATCATCTGACTAAAACATATATACTTTCTGTTGGTTTTGAAAGAGATCGTAGGAGTAAAAACTTTGGAAATAATGAGAATTGCGACTGTAAATTGTAAAATTGTGGCTAAAAACGGTGGGCATCGAGAGTCATATGGGAACAAGGATAGAGCATATCATCAGATCATCTTGCCCTTATCTACACGTATATCTTGGTGTCTACCGCCTTGTGCCAAATTTTATAACTTACAAAGCTCGCTAAGTGCCATTGAATATTGCAAATTTTTTTATTATGAAAAATCGTTTTACTCTGACAGCCCCGTAAGGTTGAATCCGAGTGCAAAAACAATTGACGCGCCATATAGGAAGTGGACGATATTTTAAACTAGAAACACAAAGAACAACCTTTTTTAGTTCATTACAAATGATAATATTATTCCGATGGCTGATGAATCCTTACAAAATTAAAACAAGACCAGTGTTAACCAAAATGATTTTAATTTTATCCAAATAAAAAATAATTTTATTCAATTAAAAAATTATCTTATCCAAATTGAATAAATAGTTTGGAAATTAACAATCAACAAACATAAAAAGTATATTTCTGATTAATTACCTCCCCCTTTTTTAAAATCGCTAAAATCAAATTGCGTTTTTGAACTCTTATATTGAAAATTCGCTTTATAATCTGTTTCTCTCTATTTTTACTTCACAGAAAATTTAATTCCTTTATTCGATCTAAATGTGTTTACTGTTCATGGGCCCCAGAAATTTTAAAGACGGTTCTGGTAGTAGTTATGAATAATACATATTTTGACTTCTTTTTTGATTGCTCATGTATCTTTTTCCAATATAAACACAATAATTTCAAAAATTTCCATATAACAAAAATATTATATCGACCGAATTATTTATGAAATTATACAAAATAAATCATTTTTTATGAATTAAGTATTGCCTACATTTATAAATAGAATAAATTTTATCGATAAGAACTTCAGTCAAGATTTGTATCGTTATGAGTGTAGAAGTATTGTTTTCCTATTGAATATATAAATGTAAAATATTTGCCCAGTTAATTGAAATAATTTTAATAGTGGGATATCTATAGTTATTAAAATGTTTTTATTCTTATATTTATGTCTTCTACTTCATTTTATACATGTAATATCGTCAGACAAAACCGGTCCTACGGTCGAAACTCCTCTAGGGACAGTAATAGGAACCTACGCTCAATCATTTTTAGGACGAGAGTACAAGGCCTTTCAGAGTATACCATATGCAAAGCAGCCCACAGGACCTAGACGATTTAAGGTATATTTTATAAATCATTGATATTTGAGTGATATGTTTTGGATCATAAGCAAATGTAACTTAAACTGCAATTTAAAATGTACAAACTAATAATAACAAAAATATTAACGTGTAGTACAACTTAGAAAAATACACGATAATATTATAAGGTAAAATAATTTACCTAAATACGTAAAAAAATCGTTTTGACACTTTCGATGGGAATCGCTCTAAACGTGCCGGCTAGAAGGGTGATAATAATCATTAGTATAGGATTCCCAGTCAACAGTATTGCTATCGTCATCGTGTCTATACAGATATTCGTGCACTTTATAAGCATATTCATTAAAAGTACTTTTTCGAGTTCTGGTCTTATATGATTCTATCGCTCTTGACGCACCTGAGGCAAAAATAACCATAGAAGTGTTCAAAACTATAGCACGTATTTTACTATTCTAAATTTAGCTACAAATGAATTTTCTTAGTTGTGATTTGAATAAAGTCGTATTGATTCTATCAATTAAGGTTTTGCCCGGGATGATTCTCGTTTCGATGGAACCATTCTGCGCATTACTTTTTGTGGCTTTTTTAAAACCAAATAAAGTTAGATTCTAATGTTAAAGTTAATTTTTCTTATAGAATCTCTATCTTACTCTTCTCTCTCTCTCTCTCTCTCTCTCTCTCTCTCTCTCTCTCATCGCTTAGGAGTAAATTATCATATGAATGTCATTATTTACAATTCAATCGACTTCAATAAAGTTCATTGCCTGAATTCGGTTATTTATTTATTATTTTAAAAATTATATAATACCTTTTATGTGCCATACGTACATATTATTCGTACTTCGAGACATATTTTCTTCCATTCAAATGATTTCACTGACTGCTTCCGATAGAGCAACGTACTCAGCAGCTGTGGATGACTTTGTTACACTACCTTGTTTTTTCGCTTTCCAGTAGTATTGTATTTCCGTAAAGCCGTATTATGTATCCCGTAGTTGATTTTCTATCGACTTATTGTAGGTTATATGTTAGATTTAATCCTTTGCTTAAATATAAATATTTAAAAATTCTCAAGGGGTGTTTTTATAGTGAGATTCTTCATAGCTTTTGTGAAAGCGACTTAGATAATTCACGCTATAACTAACATCTAATCGTATTGCAGTACTAATATAGAGCAGAGTTCCAATATAACCAGATTTCTGAATTTTATATCATTTGAAGCTGACTGAGCGTGATCTAAACTTAAATTCTATTCCATGGATGTATGATATAATTTGCCATCTAAAATTTTATAGCATCTATCTATAAGATTCTATATAAATACTTTGGTTTAATGTCATCTGGCATTTTTTTTCATCATAATTAATATTTATTCCCAGATATGTCTTTACATTATCTAGACCTTTTTGAGAACTTATAAGCTAATTTTATTTTTTAAACATTTAATTTATTTAAGCTTTTTCCACAAATTAATAAGTTATCGAGAAATAAAATTAATTATAATGTTTAATTTTTCTCACGTTTGATATGTAAAAAGCAATCAATTTCACTCCTTTGGAAATGTAGTGGAATTATATATCGACCAAAACACTTGTACCACATTCTTGAACTTTCGCGCAACCCATACAGTGCCTTTTTTAATTCATATACTTTTCGCTTTTATCATCATAGCCTATAAGTTGTTTAACGAATACTTCCAACTTAACAATTCCATTTAAGACAGCCTCTACACCCATTTGCATAATAATTATGCAATTTTGACAACAAAAAGATAGTAAAAATTTTCATATCTGTAGTCTTGCTACTGGAGAATATATATCTTCCAATATATCGTTTTCTAGAAAGCGGCGAACCTTTCTTCTATCGGATTTGTTTGTAAGCACCCATTTTAGTTCGAACACTTTTTTAATTTTTGGTTGATCGACCAATTGCCATGTTTTGTTTTTTATCAAGCAATTCATTTCATAATTCTTGATATGTTCTAGGGCTATCCGCGCTTGCTACATTTACATAAATAAAATAAGAATCAGTTAGGCCATATCTATCTGGCTTCTGCCTATCGCGTGTATATGATCATAGATTATTTTCATTATTATCGTTGGTTGTATCCGATCTATTGCTTAGTTTTCTTAATCTAGTACCATTTTTCTCACTATATTCATTTGTTTTCATTTTCATTTTATGCTTTTCGTTTGATACAGAGTTCTTTTGAATCTCTATTGATTCATCATCGCCTTGATTTTCTCCTTTCAAACCAACTAAGTTTTCATTTTCTTCTATAATATTGACATGTTTTACAACAACAATTTTATTATTTATTAAAACTCTATATACAACATTTTCATATTCTACCTAGAATTTCTTTTTATTTTAGGTATTCTGGCCAAAACTCTACTCCTGTATAGTTTTAAATTACAAATATTCGGTTTTTTTTCTTCAAAGAATATACATTTTTACCATATATAGTTAAACTAATATATCGCAAAAGAGGAAATGATGTTTTCTCTTTCTTTTTCTACTCATTATATTGACTAAATCTAGCTGTATAAGTCTTTTTATAGGCTTGGGTAAGCTCAATAAAAAAAAAAAAAAAAAAAAAAAAAAAAAAAAAAAAAAAATATTGACTAAATATTTTCAAACATATTTTATATGATGAGGGTCACGAAAGTATGTATAATTCATAATGTTGAGATTCGATTGTTGTAGACTTTTTACTTGACTTTTTTTTACTTAATCTAAATGTGTTATTTAATATTTTTACTTAACTACTTTTTGTCTTTTCTTTTTGAATATATATTTTTGTTTTTGGTGTCCGCCCCAAGTAGCATAATCTTGGTTTTGCGTCGGTTCTACAAATGTCGGGCGTGCATCAATGGTCGATAGTTGCCCAAAAATATCCTACGAATGATATATTAATATAATTGAAAATATTTTCAGACTGGTAAATTGAATTAATTATTCATATAGATGTACTTTCAGCTGGGGCGCAAAAAAATTGTATATAACACTGTGCAAGAAAGTGGAATGCCCTGAAGTACGTGGATTGATATTCTCGGCTTCGCCTTGGACCTCGGAATCACGCACTTCAGGAAATTCAACTTTCTGGCCAAGGATCGTAATATACTATTGATTGAAATTCGAAATTAATCTACGAGGTGATCATAAATAAGGACAGTCTGACTGTAATTATAATTGTAATAATTTTTATATATTCGTTTTCTTCAATTCAATCATTATAATTATAATATTATATATATATATATATATATATATATATATATATATATATATATTTCTATTTAATATAACTGTAAGCCAATAAAAATATTTATTAATTTATGTTGATAACCTAAAATATTTAATATACACATCGTATTATAGCCACCAGAGCCTACAGGAAAATGGAAGGATATTGTATATGCTACTCAAAAACCACTTTGCTGTATTCAGTATAGACCTTCAGTAAACACTCGCGAGCCTGAAATAAGAGGAACAGAAGACTGTTTATACTTAAACATTTTTGTACCAACCCATAATGAAAGAAAGCTGCTTCCAGTCTTAATTTCATTCCACGGTGGATCTTTTACAAATTATGAAGCAACAACGAAAGTAAAATTCCTTATGGATAAAGATGTTATTTTCACATCTATGAACTCTCGTGTGGGAATTCTTGGTTATTTAAGTACGGAAGATCATCATATTTCTGGTAACATGGGATTAAAGGATCAAAGTATGGCAATACGCTGGATCCATGATAATATTGCAAGCTTTGGTGGTGACCCTAATAGAATTACGCTTGTTGGAGTTAGCTCCGGTGCGGGCAGTGTTCATTTACATTATTTATCACATATGACCAGGGGACTGTTTCAAAATGGTATATCATTTAGTGGTACAGCGCTTGGAATAGCGAAAATACACAAAGGTTCCCTAGAAAAATTTAAGGAGTTAGCAAATCATCTAAATTGCCCGATAGAAAATACTGAGGAAACAGTTGAATGTTTCCGTAGAAAACCAGCTGAAGAAATAGTAGATGCAACAAAACACTTCTTTGTAAGTTAATAATATTAAATTTCTAATTCTAATTTTCTAATTATTAAAAATTATTTAATTAAATTTTTTAATATATTAAAGAATAAAATATTATGTTATATTTTCTCTATTAGCATTGGTTGTCTAATCCAAAAGTTCCTTTTGGTCCTGTCGTAGAAATAGGAAGTACGGAACCATTTATCGACCGACGACCGATTGATATCATTCGAAGTGGAGATGTGGCTGATGCACTTTGGATAACTGGTATTGTTGCTGATGAAGGACTTGTTCCAGGTGCAGGTATGTATGCTAGTCAAAATAAAATAATGTAGAATGAAAAAATGTTTGATTACTGTTTTTTAGAATTTATCGACGATAAGGTTTATCTTGAACAGTTGGATAAACAATGGAACGATATAGCACCTCACTTGTTCATGTATTATTATACTATACCTGTTAAATATCACGATCATTTTTCACAGATGATAAGACAACACTATTTTGGATCACAAACAATTACGAAAGATAATTCAAAAACTTTAATAGCTTTATTAGGTGATAGATTATATTGTTCAAATGCTAGAAGAGCAGCTAAATTGCAGGCCAAAAAATCTACCAGTCCTGTATTATTTTGGTACTATAGTTATAGCTCCCAAAAAAGCTTTAGCGATTATCTGATGAAAAAACCTAGAAAATTAGGTATTCAAGCTCTCAATGATATAAAGTATTCAATAATGTTTGATATACATATTTAGGGTATAATAACTAACGAATTTTTTCAGGTGTTTGCCATACTGATGATATCTTTACAGCAACTGGCGAATCTTTAATTCATCCTCCAGATAATACAAATGATAGGCAAACTCAACTTAAATTATTAGATTTTATAGTTTCAGTCGCTGATGAAGGGTTCGTTAGTTCATATTATACTGTAATTTAATAGCTACAAATGCGATTTTATTATTGCTAAATTAACATTTATAACTTGTTTGTAAAAACAATTTGTCAAAAGTGTGTCCTTTCATCAAAAACTAAAATATTAACATATACAAATTTTGTATACAGTATCTGATAAACTAGATAACAATTGGTAAATTTACTTTTTCTAATAGTATTATCTTAGATTTCTGAGAATTACAATAATAAAGTAATGAAATGTCTTTTAACATTAATTGTAAATAACTATCAATAGTGCATATTAATATAGAAGATATATTTTAATATTACTAAGAATATTTTAGACAAATTCTTGATATATTCAATGTTATTCTAGATATCCAAACTTCGGAGAAAAGATTCATTGGGAAAAAGTTGATCCTACCACGAACAAATTGGAACTATTACATTTTATTAATTCGAAAAAAATAAAAATGGAGAGTAGACAAGAGTTTTGTGAATATCACTTCTGGGACACATTTGAAGACTTTGAATACCAAACTTAATTTTAATCAGATTTTATTTTTTTACCTAACATCGTAGAGAAATTATTATTATTATATGTAACTATAAGATTATAAAATAAAAACGATATAAACTGTTGACTTTAAAGAGATGGAATCTATGTATTCGAATTTCGTTATCCTCTCAATGTACAGAATTGGTAAATGCCTTTAGTTCATTTAAAATATATTATAGCATATAAATAAAAGTTTATAACATCAATTCCATTTGAAATATAAGAATCAAATTCTTACGAATTCTATAGTTAAGAACTTTTTTCACTTAAACTTTTTCTCCAATTCGATTTCTCCAAATAGTGCCAAACTAAGCGGTTGTAAAGCCCTAGACAAATTTTGATGAGACCTATACGAGATTTCTAGTTTAGATTTAAGATACAATTCTAATTTTGAAAATATACGAGATGTATTCAAAATGTAAGTTTTTCTGTGTTGGAAAAAATACTAGTTTTAAGCTATAAAAATAATTTTACTTTATTCTTTTACTCTTAAACTATTTGTCTACGTATGCACCTTGGTCTTGAATTCATTTTTTTATCGGTTTGTAAGCTTACGCAAAGCTTTCTTGTGTGAAAAAAAGTTGTGCCTTGTTTTGTTGAAAAAAGATTGTGCCTTGTTTTGAGTGTCCTACACGCTGCTCATCATGCACTTTTGCGCGTCCCTCGAGAAAATCTGTACGCTATCTTTGCATCATCTGCACACCCATACAATCTTTACCATAAATAGTCACGAATTCACTGTGAATCGGATTGCCGTTTAATAGTTTTGCTGTTAAAAACTTAATAACTGCACGTAATTTATTATCGAATTCGATTTGCACTGGTAACTCCATGATTCTCAAGCTCGTACTGCTAAAACAAGTATATTCTTGGCCACTAAAACGAATTTCGCGCTTATCGGTAGAACTTGAACTGAATCTGTAATCAACTCAAGCCCGCTAGGTGGCGTATCTAATAAACGCCAAACTAATACGGCAACTTACCTTTAATACCCTTCCTATTAAAAATTTTTTAAATTAATTATATTTTAATTATAATAAATATATTATAATAATATTGCTGGAATAATAAATATTTTTATCGATCTTACAGTCTTTATACTGTAAGATATTATACTAATATAATGACGGTCAGACTGGCCTTGTTTATAATTATCCCCGAAGAATCTAAAATAGAAATTACTATTAAAAATAAAATTAATTTAGATTGAAAATTAAAAAAAATAAAAAATATAAAAATAAAGTATATTCTATGTTAGCAAAGGATAACTTGACTGCCCCCACCAACTTAAATTTAAATTTACCTTAGATGTCCAACGTTTCGAACCATTACGGTTCATCTTGAAGGACTAAACTGTGTAATATAGTAATATAAATTAAGTAAAAAAACTAAACGTAGATTGACATTGTATTGTATTGAATTTCTTTATTTAAATACAAATTTTTTTAAAGATGATTCGTGCGATGTTTCTGTCAAATTCGTTCTAATAATTTCTATATGAAAAATATGTCTTCGTGAGATGCTCTTAATATTATTGATAGAAAAATTATTGAAGTAATCAATAATAAATCAGTAATCATTAATACCAGATACAAGTTTAAAACTTATTTAAATATTTGAACCAATATCCTGCAGTTCCTTTTCAATCATTAGTTTGAAGGTTCTAGCTTTAAAACAAACTTTTTAACATATAGTTAAAATAAATGTCTGTTTTTTCATAGTCAGTAATTCTTTGAATTAACGACATTACAATCTTATCAATTAAAGTTAGAATTCAACTAGAATTTTTTTGGAACTTATTAATTGTAAAGCTTCACCTGTCGCATAATCAAGTCGAGTAAAAGATACAATTTACTGGTGTGAAAGTTTTTGTTCATTCAATTGGTTATTTGTTATCCAAAAGTTCAGAATTACGAGAATCAGAATTAATATACTTCGATAGTACAAGCGATTTGATAGAATATTAGATATTGATATTAAGATTAACGTCTATTATTCAAATCTGAATTACAAATTTATATAAATTAAAGATAAATGTACATAATATATTAATTAACTTGGCTGTTAAGAGTTTTCTACACTCCGACTTATTAATTAATAATTGGTCAAAATAAAAGTTGCTTAGTATTCGGCATAATTGGTATCTATATTTGTCGCAAAAATTAAAAAAAAAAACTTGTCTTGCATTGATGCGTACTTTCTATAGACGAATCTCATGTGCAGGGGCTAAACTGCCTGTTCTTTTCCTGCGACACTGCCTCCATTTTCCTATTTTTTATGACATTTCAGTAAAATTTCCTGTCCATTTTACAAATTACATTCTCGTTATTTTTATTCGAATGAAGAACTGAATTTAAGCTTTACAAGTGAAAATCATTAGACAATTTGACCTTTCACTAATTTTAGCGACTCTTATTTATTTTATTATTAATTTATTATATTTATTGTTTTTTATTAATATTATCCAACATGTTTTACATTATTTTATTACTAATGGAATCGATAGTAAACAAGTCATTAGTGACTTCGGTTCCTTTGTTTCATCGATCCTCCAAATTTTTGTACATTTTATAATCTAGTGTTTCACAGCCAATCGACTATGAAAGTTGTCACAGATAAGTAGATTCCTTGATGCGAAATTCTCGCATGTCTAATTTGAATTCTTGATGTCACGTAAAGCTGTTCGATTGGAATTTTTTCATTTATTGTGCATGGATTTCATTTTAATAGCACTTTATCGTATTATTATATTGCTATTTCTAATGATAAATTAGATGTCGAGAATTGCCTTGAGTTATATCTATACAACTAAAGAGATTAGAAAGATTTTTCAATTTCTAGATAATCTAAAGAAAGTTTTTTTAGAACTTTTGTGGCAATATTTATCATAAAACAGTTATACAAATTTTGAACCGAAACTAATTATTAATAATTAATTAAAAATTTTCCTTATGTTATCCATTAAATTAACAAATATTTTGATCGATCTTACAGTTTGTATATAATAATTTACTCATACTAATATAATGACAACGAGGCTGTCCCTATCTATATCCACCCCTGTAGAATCTGAAATATAACTTACTGCTAAAAATAAGAATTCAAAATAAAGTAAAATTAAATTAATTAAAATCAAATTAAATTAAAAATTAAAAAGAAAAAAGAAAAAAATAAAAATATAAATAAATTCATATCTACGAAACGTCGTACAAGATCAAAGGTAAATTTAGGTGGTGGGAGCAGTTAGGTTGTCCTTTACTAGTATCATATTTAAAATAATTAATTTTAATTTTTAATTTTAAATTTTATATTGACTTTATTTTATTTTTTTTTTTCAATCTATTTGAATTATTATTTCTATAGTAGTAATTCTTATTTCAGATTATACGGGGTTGAATATAAACCTGGACAATTTGACTATCATTCTACAATATAAGTAAATTGTTGTATAAAGACCGATAAAAATATTTGTTAAAACTAATTATAATAAATTTTAGATCTACATACCTAGCAATTCCTTATCAGTATTACAGAAATTTTACCATATTTGAAATGACATGAACTTCCTCTATATGGATTATATATATATAAAGTATGATTGATATGAAGTCGAAGTATTAAGTCAGGCAGTCAAGACTTATTTCAACTCATGTAACCTATCATAATTTTAAAGTTTATTAAAATACATGGTTTGTAAAGACTACTTTATTTTATAGAAAAAACTCTAGACGAATATTGTACTAATAAATAAGAACTTGTGAAAAATATAATTATAAATATAATAACGGTAAGTTTTGTAATGAAAATGATGTATTTATTAATTAAATTAATTTATACATTCAAAAACTAATATATTTATTATTATTGTGCAACTTATTTTACAATTGTACACGAATATATTTGTTGAATTATAAGTCAAGAAATTAACATTTTCTCCAAAAAAATTTTTTTCCTATACCGTGACTCAAAAGATATCGAGCGAAGCGAAAATAGTAACTTTTTTTATTTATAAAGATAGACTTGGGCTCCGTCATTAATATGCACGGATTTTGAAATGTTCAAACTTCAGTTCTTGTTACGTAATATAGTCTAATATACTAAATTGTCCATAGCTGGATTAAATATTCGAACTTTCGTCTCTACTTCTATCTTTACGAACAAATACAACTGTTACTTTTGCTCCGCTTGCTATGTTCATATGATTGAACTGCCTCCATGTAAGAAAAGTAAGATCAGAGGTGAAACGTAAAGATCAAAGATAGTAGCGGAGGCGAATATAAAATTTTCTGGACAGCTAAGGATTTTATGTTGTACGCGCTTTAAAATTTTCAATTTTTGTCTCTTAAAAGTAGACTATAAAAACTTGAAATTAATTAAAATTTTCTTGTATTTGGAAACAACACATATTATAATGTACATTGTACAATTTCAGAATTCAAATATAGGAATTTTTTATTATTATCGCATATTATATGAACGAAAGTTCCAGCAAAATTTAAAAGCAAATAATAATCTTTACATGCTCGTGCGGGAAATCTTCATACATCCGCAAACGTCTATTTTGTTCTCTTGTATCATAATCATCTCTGCAAAAATTTTTATGTATCGTAACGTAATATCTCAATTATGGATATATCATGAATTTATAATATAAGATGGTCTTAACGATAGTGGATTGTTAATATTATTCTATATGATATTTATGATCGAACTGCTAAGGTCATTTTAATGAAATAATAAAATACTCGACTCATCATACTATGAATCTTTTTACAGACTTTAAAGTAAAATCGAACCTTTTTAATTCGGTAATATATTTTTGTCTTATTTTTCAACTTTATCTTCTATGCAAAGAGATAGCTGAAACTAAAACTTTCTCTGTTTTAAGCTCAAAACTCTCTGGCGAACCCAGTTGATTATCCGGATCGGTACCGGACCAGTACTCGTTGGTACTGACAAATGATACCTTGTTTGTTATGTGAGTCCATATGTGATTGCTATGGCTCTAGCTAGTTCTTCGATACTTGTCAGTACTGTTAATGGGATTCATCGTTTCATAAGATATAATACCGTTAAGAATATGCCGAGGTCAGTGTGTCTTTTTGCGTCATAGAGAGATTTCTCGAAAGTTTAATAGGGTATTAAGACGATCTTAACTTTTACCGAAGTGTCACGATATAATTACCTGTTAATTCATTGATTACTTAATGGTACTTTTGATTCCTTATGACAGTCCTGAACCAGTCCTTGGAAGGATTATAAATACTACTCATTACATCTGTCATTCCTTCGAACATATTCCTAAATTAATCAATGCAACAACAAAAAACAATAGATCCATAAAAAAATTGAAACTAGGAAATTTTTTTTAAAAAATTAAATCGACTTCAAAAAACGGTTTTAAAAACTTTTTACGAAAAAAATTCATTGAAAAAAATGTTTGTAAAAAAAACTATGAATCGTCACGCTACTATCGTGGCGTTAAAGCGAGGAAATCATTTTTTGACAAATATAATATACCGCTAATATTGTCACATTCAAATCGCCTGAGTTAATTGGACTTTTTGGAATCGGTACCGCAACTTTCAAATGAATTTCCCAAAGTTTTATTTAAAATTAATATGTAGTATATTCTTTCACTCCTTGATTCTTCACTATTTTCATTCTATAATTACTTTCTTCAGTTGTATAGTGTGATGCCAATGAATCGGCCACAATCAAAAAAATTCAAGAAAATACACTTTTTCATCTAAAATCGGAAAGCCCGAATTAGATATTCAATGAACAATAAGGTATTGTATTATTGGCCGCTGAGGCCTCAAGAGAGATCTTACTGCCCTGAAAGGTGAATAGTGAACACGAAAAGAAAGGGGGAGGGAGTAGACAAAAGAACAATAAAAAAGTTGGACACTGATTTTCGATTTTATTGAGAGCGTGCGTGCGAATAAACAAGGATCTTTATTCTTTACTTCGATAAAAAAATAAACCCCTCGATATATGCAAGGTCGCCATTGCAATCGAACTCGGCAGAGAGGGGACCGTGCCTCAACTCGGTCCTACCGATCGCGGGCATGTACGCGAAAACTCATACACCACTCACCTCGTGTTAGGAATGAAGATTTTCGTTGCCACGTGTTATAATATTCTGGGCCACTCAAGATTCACGACTACCTATTCTCGGTCGATGACCTCGGTGAAGATCTTGAAAGTACTAGGTCTCGCACACCTCCTTAGCCCTTTTCCAAAAAGTCCACTTCTCTTCGCTTCCATATCTCGATCATTTCGTCTCTTCGCCTAGACTCTACTATCCAAAACCTCCTTTTTTTATTTGGTTTCTTTTCTATATCTCCCTTATGAGGGACTCCAATGGCCCTCTTTTCTTCACCCTGGTACATATCTCTCGTATTAAGGCTACGTTTTGATCATGCTTTCTGATCCTTATAAGGCCCATTTATTTTCTACGAAAATATAATACATTATATATTGTTAAGGAAAAGAAAAGGTAAATGAAAAATTAATTTATTATAAGTTTGAATTGATTGAACGATTTTCCATGAGCTTTGTGCGGCGGACTTTTTCAATTTGCAAAAGGTATATGGACGAGTCCGCGCGGTGCGACGCGTTTTAGAGGATCTTTTCACTTTCATTCGTGATTTTTAGTCGAGCACGTTTTCAATCAGCCCATTCGATGCAGCCTTTTGTGTTCAAAGTAGAATTTTTCCTGCACGGAGTTGATAACACGAAGGATCCTTCGTTTCCTACTATCGGCCATACTCACATTTGTTGGCTTTATCAGCGCACTATAATTATCTTACTTAATTTTAATACAACACTTCACTTATTAATACGTTTTTAAGACACGAATTAATTTGTAGTTCTGTTCCACAATAGAACTAAATAATACTAGTAATCACAGATAACGAAAATTAAATTACGAGTTTTCATTCTTAACAATATATAGTAAATTAATATCTTTTTTCTATTGAAGAATTCTTTCAGCACCATTCATTTTCAATAATAACAGGTTGTCGATTTAGCGATAATTTATATAATAATAGACAATGGTACTTAAATAATAATAGATAATGATACTAGTATATGATTTATTTTAATGAAATGTCGAGTCTAATAATAATGGATTGGATAAGAATAATAAAAGAGTGATTAAAAAATAAAATAAAGAGCCTTTGTAAGATAAAAATACTAATTGACTAGAAAGATAAATCTACTGTTTCATTAAAGGAACAGTCGCACTGCGACCATCAATATTTTATAATATCATGAATTTAATTTTTATTATTAGTTGTAAAATACAACAATACATATATTTTCTAGTAACAGTTTCAACAAAATGAATCGAAATATGCAATTAGCGTTTATTCTACTAGCCATTTCAACTGTATTTGCAGACGACCACCCATATTGCTTACTATCAAGCTGTCCAAATCGTACTAATACCTTTTGTCAATATCCTGTAAGTTTATTTTATTGTTCTATATAATCATTTTTATTAAAAAAGCAATAAAAAATCATAGACATGCTTTGGCTACAATGAAAAGAAAATCTTAAGAATAAAAGCATTGTAGATTTGAAGATTAAACAATTCTTTTATTTTGAAGGAAGCTGGCGCAGCATTAACTTGTGGAAAATTGGTCCGTTCAGGATTATTAGATTATGAGAAAGAAATTGTGCTCAATTTGTATAATAATAATGGTTCATCGGAATTATTAGAAGAAGAAAAAAGCTCTAACTCGTTATCTCCTGTACGTAATTACCTAAGTCATGTTCAAAATTTAGATGCTTATTATTTGTTTATAACGATTTATTATAATTAACACTTCTTTCTGTCCTTTTACAAACTCTATAAATAATATTTTAAATTGTTTGATTATTTTATTTTATTTTTTTTTAATTTCCTATATTAATATCGAATACAGAGTTTCAAAATTGGTAATCTACTGACAAATAAAAATTAATATAAAGAAAGAATCTTTAAAAATCGTTAAATTTGAATTTATATTTCACCAAATTTGAAATATATAGATTTATAATAAATTATAATCATAACTTGATTGTATAATTAGAAATATAATTTTACAATATAAAAGAAGAAGATTATGAAAGATTATACTTTTAAGCTTGAAGGGCGATTGTTACAATAATACATTACGTTCTCCATTCTCTTATAAATACTATATAATTTACGAAATATAAACATTCGTAGGTTCGGTTATTTGAATGGGATGATGAACTTGAACAAATTGCTCAACGATGGGCTGATCAATGCAATGATGGTTTCGACGATTGTAGAAATGTTGGTAAGAAAATAAATATATTTTATTATTTTCAGTATGATGATGCGACACTCAATTAAAAGAAATTGTATAGTAACTGCAAACTGCGCGTATTCATTGAATTACCAGAGTTGCATTGCATTTCTGATTCTTAAATATAATTGGTATCTTGTACGAGTTTAGATCGATTTCTTGTTAGACAACAGGCTGGTATTCTGTTTGCACCGAACTATGAAGTACGACCTTCGATATATCCACTAATTTCGAAATGGTTTTGTGAGGATGGTTTAAACAATCATCAAGATTTTATAGATTATATTCGAAATAAATTAAACAATTTGAATACAAAAGATGCTAGGTAACTATCTTATTTTGTATAATAGTAAAACAATAATATCTGATGCTTATGTTGTAAATTAAATAATCATATATCTACAGCGAAACAGAAGATTCAGACACAAGTGTGAACTGTCTTACACCTTTTTTGAAGAAAAAAGAAAACAGAATTGGTTGTGGAGCCATTAGATCAGTGGATCTTATGAATCATAGATTATACCTAGTGTGTAACTTTGGAAGAGAAATCTGAAATGTTGAAATGGGCACAAAACTTCGGGTAGTTATTAACTATGAAATATTAAGTCTTAAAACTAAATTTTATATTGATAATATTTTTACTCAAAAGACAATGTTAATAAATTAATATTAAAGAAAGAATATCCTTGATTGATGTTATTTATTGTACCATGGTTACTAGTAAATAATAAAAATAAAATGGATAATCCGCTGAAAAACTTGAGATTTATTTATTTATTATTTGTTAAACAGACTACATTGTCCTTATATTGAGATGTATACCCACGTATATTTATATATAATATAACTTTCTTTTATTATTCCAACGAGTATTCGATTATTAAAATCCGTTTTAAATAACTTTCATTATATAATGCATCATAGTTCCATTAACGAAAATCAATAATTGCACAAAATATAAATTTTTTATCTCTAATATGGAAATAGTAACATAATGAATTTCATTCATAATGTTATATTAATAATAAATTTCAGAGCTAATAGAAATCTTACAGGTACTGCTAGAAGTACCAACGTTCCGTGAGATTAATGGTGTTTTGGGGGATGGCATGCTATCACTTCGAACTGCAGAGGAATGATTTGACGATTTAGAGTCGGTGAAAACGACATCATGGATAAACCAGCCGGCGGAAGACCTGTGACGACGAATACCGATCAAATCATGAAATTTATCGAGTTAAACCGGCATGTAGCATCTTGTGACATAGCTCAGGAGATGAGAGCTAGTCACCAAACCATTTCAAAGCATCTACAGAAGGCTGGATACAAAAAAGCTTGATGTTTGGGTGCCGCATGATTTGACGCAAAAAAACCTTTTGGACCGAATCAAGGGCTGCGATGTGCTGCTGAAACAGAACGAACTCGACCCATTTTTGAAGCGGATGGTGACTGGCGACGAAAAATGGATTACATACGACAATATCAAATGAAAACGGTCGTAGTCCAAGGTCGGTAGACCCTCCCAAACAGTGGCCAAGCCGGGATTAACGGCCAGGAAGGTTTTTCTGTGTGTTTGGTGGAATTGGAAGGGAATCATCCACTATGAGCTGCTCCCATATGGCCAAACGCTTAATTCTACCATCTACTCTGAACAATTGGACCACTTGAAGCAGGCTATCGACCAGAAGCATCCACAATTGGCCAACAGGAAGGGTGTAGTGTTGCACCAGAACAACGCCAGACCACACACTTCGTTGATGACTCGTCAGAAGCTACGGGAGTTCGGATGGGAGGTTTTATCGCATCCACCATATAGCCCGAGCATAGCGCCAAGTGATTACCACCTGCTCCTGTCCATGTCGAACACCCTTGGTGGTGTAAAGTTGGACTCAAAAGAGGCTTGTGAAAAGTGGCTGTCCGAGTTCTTCGCAAATAAGGAGAGGAGTTTCTACGAGAGGGGTATTATGAAGTTACCGTCTAGATGTAAACAGATTATCGAACAAAACGGCGCATATTTGAAGTAAATACGATCACTGTAAAACTTTTTATAAAGCATTGAGTGAAAAGCAAAAAAGCGAAAGGGAGATATTTGACAATCTAATATACATGAAGTATTAATTATTGGATTACCATCAAGAAATTGTGTTCTAAACATATTCAATAGAGAGAAAAAAATATTTGTCAAGTTATAATTTTAGATATTAACATATGAGAAGTGGCTGGAACTTGATTCGTAGATAAATTAATATTTTACCATTAAAATAAATTTAATATAGAATTAAAGATTATTGATTAAAAATCATTTTAGTACTATTCAAATAGAGTAGATAAATATGCCAATTATTGTAAAAAATCCATTTGAAATCTACTTAGGTTGTGATTGTGAAAGTTAGAATTTTACCATTTATTTCGTAGTTTTAATATAATACGTAATTAAACTTATTGCAGAATAATCCATAATAATAAATTTAAAAATGTAATATTTCTACATTTCAAGCGAGCCCAATCTCAATGCGGCCGGATCTCTACTTGTACGATCATATTCCATGTTACTATCTTAAGAAAATAATTAATCATCATGAAAAACGAATAATTAATTGTTTTCATAAATTCCGTATTGAAATAAATAAACTGTATTTATTTATTTATAAATTAAAGTTATTTAAAACTATTCCAAGATACTGCACTTATATGAAACAAGGAAAGAGAGAGAAACAAAACAGTGAGATATAATTAATTTAAGTACTTACATAATACATATACTAATAAAATTATCAGAGAATTCGTAACTAATAGTTGCAGAGCTCGAATATACTCGAATGACAGGCGTTATGAGCACGCGAAACGCATACTGACCAGAGATCAATAGACACTGTCAAGCCCTAAATTGACTCGTAAGAACTTGGTCCCTATTCTAAGGCTTTCAGGTTCATATAATGGCACTTCCTTAGTATGAATTAAAATTATTCTAGGTATATAGTGCAATGATTACCCAAACTAATTGTATAATTTTACTATATAAAAACATTTTAAATTGTTAAACAATAAATAAATAAATAAATAACAATCAAATGCAAAAATCATTGCTTACATGCCGAAGTTAAAAAGATATTAGGTTTTTAGAAGACATTGAAGAATGGTTAAATGAATATTTGTTTTAATTTTTATAAAGAATTAATTTATAAATAATAGTTGTTTTAATATATAAATAATATTTTTACAACATCAAAGTTATTTAAAAATCTAATCAAAATTCCAAACATGATCTATACATATAATGGAATATAATATATCATTTGTATCATTTATATTCATTTCATCTTGAATGTATGAAAGGAAATTAGAGAATTTAGGATAAATATCTGGATCTCCAATGACGCAGCCGAAGGTGCTTGTTACCGATGATTATAAAATAACAACGTTTTTGTGTTGAAAAATGTATTGACTTATATGTTAATAAAAATTATATGAAGATAGCGTAGAAATTAAGTTTTGAAAGTTATATTTGTTAGAATTCGTAGAAACGAAGATTTTTATGGGTATATTTTAAAATAAAACCAATCTGTTTTTATTATAGTAGAATAGCGTATATTTTAAGTATTATTATAAATAGCGTATATTATTAAGTATATTTATCTTAACATGTGTTTAATATTACGACTTAAGATTATTATATCGGTAAATATATATTTAGATTTATGTTGTGTTATAATTCCGAAATTAAAATAATAAAATTGTATTAATTGAAAATAAATTTAAAAAATCAAAAAAATGAATAATTTTACAGATATTTTTATAACTATGAGGAAAAAGAATGAACAAAAATAAGTATTGTAAACGAAAGCAATTGACGTAACGAATATTTAATTAAGAAAATCTAATTCAAATTGCATAGTTTATATTGTAGGAATAAAAACAATTATCATATATTGAATAAGTGAGAACGATCAACATATAATTATATATAGAAAAATAGAATGAACTTGAACTGATTAAATTCGAAAATTCCTCGGGTAATTTCCTATTATCAGTGTTGTAAGTGTAAAATACCATTTATTCCTATTAGAAAACTATACATGCAAAATCCATCGGTGGTGTGACCGACCAACCATAATAGTTTTGAAAAATTTTATTTACTTAACGTATGAATTGCATTAAAAAAATCTAAATACTATTTCCGAAAGTTGTAATATGATTCTACGAAAAGTTAGAACTTACGAGTAAATACCACTTATTTTATCATTGATTAAATTATTAATACAGATTCATTGGTTGCACGACCGAAAATTCTTAGGATTTACAGTCAGCAGATGTAATTTATAATTTAATTTTAAAAAAAATTGCGAAGTTTTAAAACAAAATATTTCTGTAATAAATAAATATTTATAAAGAGTATATTATAAGAGTAAGTGAAAAAAAGGCTACGAAGCAAAACTTCTCGAGTGATATACGTTTTTTCCCTTTGTTGCATATCGCTAAGTTCATAATATTTGATTGTGGCGAGAGGGGCAAGCCTATAAAGGCTCAAGCACGTGGATTGTTGATTCACTAAGTACGCGTGCTCAAATCAGTTGGGACCCTGTCCAAGGGATGGGGATAGCTGGTACCTTTTCATTTGCCACTATTCTAAGAAAATATAAGGCTCTCTCCGAGATCCGTGCTTGAAATGAGCCTCCGTTACAACGTTTTATTAAATATTTTTAAGAAGTTAAATTAGTGGTGATTGAATCCTTTTTCATTTGCTTATTACAGTGCTTACAGAAGGAATCCTGAGAGCAGTCTTTTAATTGATATTTTTAATGCTACCAACATCGAAAATTTAAGGTAATTGTATTTATAGATCGGAAAAAAGAATAAATTAATACGCGTATTAATTGTTTTAATTTTGAATTACGATAATTTATTAATGATTTGTATCGTTTTGATTGAAAATAAAAAATATTGAAAAAATGTAACCTACAACACAAATTCTAATACTTGCTCCTACCATGATTCAAGTCTGACCATTTGTACGGTAGTAGAATAAGGATTTTGTTGATACTCAGATAAAGCCATATTTCCTAAGGGAAGCTTCATTAGATTTAATGGTTTAATTTCAAATGAACCAGTAGTGCCGAATCCAAAAACGAGTTTTTAGTTCCAGGGGTAATAACGGATTCACGCAAATGACTAATTGATTATTATCAGATCATCTCTTAGTATTACTTCAATTGAAAGCTGAAATTAGTTTTACTACAATGTGAACAACAAACAATGTAAACAACGAATGGGTCAAGCAACGAATACTAAACCAAATGAAGTATCTGTTACTAAAAAGTAATAACTCAATTAACATTACATTAAAAAAATATTATAAATATCCACAAAATTTCGATATTAATGTATAAGATTTACAATATTATACAATTTTAGATTGTAACCGATATAGAAATATATATGTTGAAAACTTATGATAAACACAAATATTCACCAATACTTCGAATTCCTTAACTATTATAAGGTAACTCTAAAATTTACTACTGAAAATAAGAAAATATTAAATCGAAGTTTACAGTAATTACATTAATATCAGCATGAAAACCGTATAGTATTCTTATTGTAAAATCTATATCATAAGAAATTGTTTTAATAAAATATTTCTTGGCTTTATTTTTTAATGATAATCCAGATACAACATAATCTTCTGCTATAAAAATTCTAGCATTATTAAATGATTCGCGCACTTAGCAGCTGTTAGTGGATTATAATATGAAATCAGTCTCTCCAAAATTAGCTTCTTCGTAAATAACCAATAATCCTATTTATTGAATACACCAATCCGCTGTTTATCCTTCAAATAAGCTTTATTTAATTTTTTTAACGCTTACATCTGTAAAACATATTTATTAAAAAATCATAATATATATACATCATGATCAGAGAGTATGATGAGTTGATTGGAGTTTCACGATGAAATTATCGAGTCAAAGGGAATGTCACGGAAATAAAATTATAGACGCACTATATTGAGACAGTTTAGGAATAATTAAATATATAACACTCGTGATGAAAGGTACAGAGTTAAAAAAGAAAGTATAAAGGTTATATAGCCTTTCTCTAATTGTACAATTTGAAGGTCACCGTAGAACTTTTTAAATAAAATCGGAACGTCTTTTATACACGCAAGCTAGGTAAAATATCTAAAATAAGCTCGTTTCTGTGTTATAAAAAAAAATTGGCAATTAAAACCTATTCAATTAAACAGCGCTATCTCGAGACTCTAGGTAAATATATTTCGCTTAAAACATTATCGATCGGAATCAAAATAATCTAAAAGTTAGTGATCAGAAAACGTAATGAACTATTATTAAATGATCATATTAACAGTTTTAATAAACAGTTCACGTTAGCTTTAAAAGTAAAGAATCCAGATCGCCAAACAAATTGAAACCGGATAATCTAATAATATATATATATATATATATATATATATATATATATATATATATATATATAATATATAAACGAAAAAAAGTTATGTTATAATTATTTTATACTTATATACATTTGATTTTTATCGTCAGTTCGACTTATAGAATAGTCATCAGTATACCCTATATGTGTAATATAATTATATTTTATATTAGACTCATTGTAGCTGTAAATATCTTTAACGTTACTAATGATTATGTTTTGAACTCTCTAAAAAGAATTACACGATCGATACCATAAAGCCTCAACACCTTCAAAAGTAAATGTATTATGAAACTATGATCGCGAGTTTCATAATCAAAATAATAATATTTTGAATCTAATTTAAAGAAATAAATTTCTACGAGTAATATTGCTTAGGATTAATTGTTAGCATGTGGAGCACAAAATTATCTGCTTTGTTTTTGCTTTTTCAATGGCGACGCCTATCGTCTTTCCTAGTTTATGTTATTATTTTTGTTGGATGATTTGAATCATTAGAAACATAGCATATGCATTATTTGAGCAATGAAGTGGCCTCACAAAATTTGTTGCGTACATTTTACTTACAAGTGCTACATGTTATGCCTGATATACATACCAGGTCAATAATAATTGTTGGTTAACTTATTTATCGTTTCAGTCATTCTTAGATAGCCTGCAATTTAACGACCAAGGTTCTCCTATAAAAGAAGAATGTATGTAATTATATTTTTGTAATATGCAGTATATGTATGGAATGGTACATAGCATCGTGTCAGTACTCACGTAATATCTACGATTAATCCAGCTCACGGAGCATCACATAGACGTACAAGGGGTTACGCCGGCCAAACATTGACTTATGCTTTCAAAGGCTACTAGTCTGCGACGGATTTCTACAATGATTTTGTAAACAAAACACATGTAAATTATTACAGAGGTGCTTATGTCAATCAGCCGAGTCCGGGATTTGAACTCGGATCAACAAGTTACTAGTCCTTCGCTCTACGAGGGTGATTCCAGAAGTACCTGGCCCAACAATTAAAATTCAAAAATATTGGGAAAAAATAGATTTATTTTTCAACATAATCTCCTTTTAGCTCTATACACTTTTCCCAGCGATATTTAATAATTTCGATACCCTTTTTATAATAAGAATTGTAAGTTCCTCATAATAGCCATTAACAGCCGACATCACCTCTTCATTGATGAAAAATCTTTGACCAGCGAGCCATTTTTTAAAGTCTGAGAACAGAAAATAATCTGAGAGAGCTAAATCTAGCGAATAGGGTGCATGAGATAGCAATTCAAACTTTAATTCGTTAATTTTGGCGTTTCGAATAACGGATGTGTAAGCTGGTGCATTGTCTTGATGGAACAACACTGTCTTTCTCAAACGTTGCAATAAGTTTGCATAATACTCACCCTTAATAGTTTTTCCTTTTTCAAGATATTCAATGATAATTATTCCACACGTGTCCCAAAAAACCGATGCGATAACCTTACCTGTAGATGAAACGGTCTTTGCCTTCTTTGGAGACGATTCTCCTTTTTAAGTCCATTGCTTTGATTGATCTTTTGTTTCGGGTGTGAAGTGGTGGACCCATATTTGATCCATGGTTATGAAACGGCGCAAAAATTCGGCTTTATTTTTGCGAAGCATTGCCAAAAATTCAACTGAAACATCTTCACGATACTGTTTTTGTTCCATTCTGAGCAAACACGGCACTCATCTTGCGAACAACTTTGTCATCTCCAAATTTTCAGTTAATATGCGATATACCGCACTTTTTGAAATGCCTACCATGTCTGCTACTTCGCGCACTTTCAGTCGACGATCATCCAATACCGCTTTGTGGATTTTTTTCAACATTTCTGGTGTTATCACCTCGTTTGATCGACCATTGCGATACTCGTCTTGGCAGCTCGTATGACCTCATTTAAACTCTGCTACCCAATATTTTACTGTTGCAAACGAAGGAGCAGTCCCATTCTGGGTAGAGTCTATTTTAGCTTTTATATTGGTTAAGCTGATGCGTTTCAAATAAATCTATTGTATCACATAACGCTGACCAATTTTTTCCATGTTTACAAATTCACTGAAAACGTTCACTATTGATGGCTGTCAACCAAATACTGAACATCATGGCGTCTTCAAACTTGAGACATATGCTTTATAGATTGTGTACTTCTAATACAGTGATATATTTTAAGCAACTACCGCTACTTCTCGGACAGGCCAGGTACTTCTGGGACCACCCTCGTAGCGGTTGAGCCATCGTAGGCCTCTACATAATATTTTGATATGCATTTCCTACAGTAGACATTATGCTTTGTAGCTTTATGCTATTTGTCGCTTGTATGACTAACCCATGCTTGGTATGACGGATACATTTGTAGGGGTGACGTATGCACAATATAACTAATGCTGTTAAAAATGGATAATGCATGGTGTGGATACAAGATTGTTTTAGTTATATTGAAGATAATTCAAAATATTGAATAGATTTTGGAAACACAACAGTTTAAAATGAAACATCGAAAGAATAGGTAAAGATAACAGTTTATGAAGGTTAAGAAAAATTAAGACTCACTTTTTGTTTTAATCAGTAAACTCAAAGTGTATGAAAAATGTTACGGTTAATCGATTAAATACGAAATGCTATAGTATAAACGATGCTTGGGGTAGTGCATTTTTTGCAAGAGGAGAATAGATATCTTGCATAATAAATTGCTTCTCAGCGGTAATAATGTGAAAAATGAAATTTATTTAGATGATGTCTTGAACATGATAAATGCATAGTATAACATTTTATTTACATAATTATATCTTCTTATTTTCTATTATATATATATATAGTTGCGCCTCTTAAATAATGAAAAAATAAAGATTTCTTTTATGACTAAAATTAAGCAAAACGTTAAAAATTTACAGCTGGATGTCTTGATTTCTTCGAATTTCTGGGATTATAATTCATTTCATCTTCTATATAAGACATATAACTGTAGACATTTGTATAAATAGTGGGTGCTCCACAATTATATGCGTGAGTACTTAAAGAAACAATGCCTAAAATTGTTTTCTTGAAACGATCAACTAATGAACTACCGCTATCTCCCTGTAAAAAAATTAATTTTCTAATGACCACAAGTATTCAAATATATTATTAGCAAATGTAAGAAATTTTGCATTGGAAGCGTTGAAAAGGATAATACTAGAATAAAAAATAAATACTACCATTCAATATATAGTATTGAATTTAAAAAATATGACGTCAGCTAACCGATAAAATAGTAATTTCAAATTGAAGAGTTTTGAATATTATTTCAGAAATTTTACGTAACTCTTCAACTTCACAAAATTATTATATATAAAACGCTCAATAACAAATTAGAGTATAATAAATTGAAAATAATTTGTCAAAAAATATTACTGAAGGATACATATCAAGCGTAGCAATAATATGCAGCGAAATTAAACATCAAGTTACTATATATGATTATTATTAATATTAGTCATTTATAATTCACAAAACTACAATGAATTTTGTATGAGACATAAGAGACGTTTAAATTTTTTTAATCATCATATAGATAAATTGCAACAATTACTACAATTAGATTTGTATGTTTGAGTATTAAAATAATTGTAATATAATTTATATTATAGTAAAATAATTAAAATTTAAACTTACGGAACTGCATCCAAAACGAGGACCCGGCATAGTACAAATATGATCATTTGTAAGTATAATAGGTGATTTTTTTTGACATATACTCAAAGGTAAAATATTCATAGATAGATAATTTAACGATCGTGAGGTAGTACCCAAAGATGCGTTATTGCCGAATCCAGAGACAATTACTGGAGTATAGTGAGCAACTTGGTCATCTGAGATAGGCAACCCAATATACCATACGAAAGTACTTATTGGAACTGCTTCACCAAGCTGAATCAAAAGAAAAATATAATTTCAATTAGTCTGGACGTGATTAAGGATCAATTTATATTGCATGTCCTAAATCAAATGAGATTGAATAAAATGGGATGTAAATAAAAATTACAATTAAAATTTGTAAAATGCTTAATTGATAATTATAATATACATTTACTACGGATCTTCAAAAAAGCTGGAAAAAGAATGCACCCTCTAACCACCTACCCGTTAATTGGATTTGAGAGCATATTCTTGTTTAATTTGGTGTTGAAACATTTCTCCAATTCATTTATTGTCTTTGTATTTCTATATTTTCTTAACTATATCATTTATAATCTTTTAATTATTTGGTGTTATTGCGAATGAATTAAATATACTAAATATATCTTATAGTATTAATTATAATATTACCGCAGATCATATATTTGTGATGGGAAAAATAATTTTTATTTGAATAGAGACGTTTATGCGAAAATGAAAAGATTATAAACGATATAATAAAAAATAATACAGAAATACAGAGTCAATAAATGAATTAGAGAAAAATGAATTGTAACGGAAGTCTACGATGTATTTGTAAACAAAGCGCGTGTAAATTTTTACAATGGTGCTTGTACCAATCGGCTGAAAGCAGGACTTTCTAAGCCGGACTTAAACTCGTTTTATTGAATGACTATAGTCCTTCACTCTAACGAAAAAGCCATTGTAGGCCTCCTCAAGTAATTTTTGTATGAAACATAAAATTCTATACCAATCTAGTCTTGAATTATAAATATCTATATCTATGCAAAGGTTGAAAAATACTTGAAGAAACAATCTACTATAAAAAATTTGTTCAATTACTAAAGAACATTAATAATTACAATATTAAGAAATTATTGATAAAAAGTCTTGTATATATCATAAATATAATGCTAGTTATTTTGGGCCTTATAATTAGCTTCAGAATAATTATTTCTAAATCTGTTTTCCAATGTTCAATTAATACAGTTAGACAAAAGTTTGCAACTATATAGGATAAAAACCTTCAAAACATCCATAATATAGTTATATCTCTTCTTCTAAAATTCTATGCTATAAATATTATCACCGCAACGTTAATTAAGAAAATTATTCAGATGTACAATTTTCATATTGAATAAATTGCACTTATTAATGTTTAATTTTCATTTAACTGATAAAGTATAGTTTAATAATAAGATAGAATTCATACATATTATTTACAACAAGTAAGTACCTTCTTACGTAGTTACAAGAGTCTACGTAGTTCAGTGAAAATCTAAAATCTTTGTTTAAACATAAATAATCGTGGCGCTATTAAAATCAGCATGACTTGTGCTTAAAATATCTTGAGAAAATCGCTAAAGAAGAAAAAGAATTATTATAAGGAACAAATATTTGTACAGAAGGGCGATTCTTTCAAGAAGAATTAATGCGAAAGTATTGATATTTCATGAGTAATCATTCTAAAGAATAGATTATTTAAAAATATTATCAAATAAATGAAAAATATCTCAAATAATTAATTACATGCGCAGTAGCGACGATACACAGCACTACAAAATGGGATCAAGTAATTTAGAATTCAACTATGATATAATACTAATATAAAAAAATTAGTTTTAAATTATATATATATTCAAAATTAATTATTAAGTTGAAATGTTTTCATACAATATTTTTGTACAATTCGAAGCAAACGTTACTTCTATCTTTGTTCTTTTTCACTCTATTTTTTGTCATTCTATTCTCTGATATATCAATAGTGTCGGTTATAACTGGTTTTATTTCTCAAGTCGTGGAATGAAATTGTCAAATAAGAAGACAAAATAATATTGATAGTTAGTATACCATATACATCAAACACAAGAAGGAACAAGCTACATATATATAGCAAGTATATATTTATAGCAGTACATATTATATTAACAAGCTATATATTTATAGTTCTTACCAGCTATATATATATATATATATATATATATATATATATATATAAATTGACATAATAAATATCAACAATGTTATTGTTATGATTGTGCTTTATACTCAATAAGTCAATACATGTTAGCATCTGCAATAGCTCTTGACTTGAATTATTGATTTACATTAAAACAAGTGAAACACATTATGTTTAACTTATATATCCAGTTTCGAGTATATAGTTATGACGATATTTTTTCGATTTTTTACAAAAAGGAATAAATGGATAAAGAATCGAATACTCAAAAAAATTGGATAAAATTATCGATTCTTTGAAGGAAGGACAGACTAGTTTCGCCCATCCCTAGTACACATCTACTATTGAGTCTAAGATTATTAGAAATTTATAAATGTCTTGAACTTAATTGGCTAACTATAATATAATCCTTGATGCAACATGCCTTTACAATACCACAGGAAAATGTGAGAAAAATATAGCTAATTTGATAAATAAATTATTCTCTTCTGTGCAGGATTATTTTCACTACAGGACATGCGCATATATAACAAAATATAGTCCAAAAAAGTAATAAAAAATGAAGTATTGTTCTCGTATTACAAATGCGATGTCTGGATATTAAATAACGAGACTGCGTAAACAAGAAATAACTGAGGGAAATAAGGAGAAAGAGAATATAACGTCGGATAGCAGGAAGTATGAGTTTTTTTTTTCAATAAGAAAACATATTTATGTCACATTTTTCCTCATCCTGATAACAATAGGAAAGAATAAATATGAACAGCGGATCCATGTGACATTTATCGATAAATTCAAAATAACTCCTACTGAGTGTTTTAAATTTTTTGAAAACAGCGCGTAGAGATAACCATCCAACAATCGCGTATACTGTCAAATCTTATAAATAATTATCTGAAGGTCGAGAGGGCATCGAAAATAACCTAGTCCAGATCGATCTATCTCTGCTACAATTCTGCAAATAGTTAAAAAATTCGATGAATTTGCCCGTGGACATATTCGCATGAGTTTTCGGATGATTGCTCAGACTGTATATGATGATAAAGCATTTATCACAGACATTTATATGCTTAAGTAATTAAGAAGCGGATTGGTAAAAAATTAGTCGTGAATCGTTCAGGAAGAAAATACACCTACTTTTAACGTGCCATCTATGAAGCATTATTCAGCCTGTAGAGGTACTCCAGTATTAGAAAACAAGCCGCATACATAAAATTGAGTACCCCGAATCTTTTCCTGCTTACCAAAATCAAATCTGCCTTCAAACATAGCGGTTTCAGTTAATAGAGAAAGTGAAGTAAAAATCAGAGGAACTCGTTTTCACAATTTTTATTTAGTTTTTATTGTAATTTTTTCATAAGTCTTATTATCTAACAGCCAGTACCTATAAATACGTTTCGCTTTCGTTGACTAACTTTAGTTCCGACAAAAAATCTTGGTTTTTCTTTAAGGGATTAATCTTCAAGATTCGTGATAATAAAGGCAGAAAATACCACTTCTAATAAGCTATGATCACCAGGCGATAGAAATTTTTCTAATACCTTTTCATTTCCAATTAATTTTAAAAGGTGATCAAAACGATTAAATCGAATCACTGTTCGACTTTAAATTTTCACATCTACAGAAACATTATTCGTATCTACCAGTGGTATCGAGTGACGGCTTCAAAAGAAATGAGGAAAAAAGAAAGAAGCACGCACATATAGTGTTCAAAATTTGATGATATCTAGAGTCCAATAAACTTTTTCATTCATTCAAGAGACCATCATAGGATGCCGGAGTAAAACAAACATTTCCATAGCGCATGCAGAATTTCAGGATTCTTTATTGCAACATTTATAATTATTTATATTTATACATTATAAAGATAAACCTTAAATCAGCAAATGAAATCCATTTTATTATCTGTTGATGAGCTTGTATAGATAAGTCAATGTATACACATAAAATTTGTCAGTTTTCATTGATAAAACTGATAGTGTATTCTTCATTTATTAAGTGAAACAAGTAGAGTCGATATTTTTAAAAAGATTATTTAATAAATATATTAAATGCTACTTACATGAATAAAACTAATATCAGCGCGATATCCATTAGGAAGATCTCTAGAAAAATCGGCATGATACGAAATCCTTTTAATAGTATAAAGATCGCCGCCATATAAAAGCACTGATCCAATCATAACTGCTTTATTTTTCCAACTATTTTCCGGTTTTAACAAATCATCGACACAATGAGCTGCCGAGAGCAAATGTCTCACAGAGATCAATGTTGCTCCACAGTGAAATTTAGCATTGATAAGTAATCTTGCTTGATGAGGAAATTCATAATTGTCTGCTAATTCTCCTCCAATTACTCTTTTTCTGAGATTTGCTGTATTTACAGCTATACATAATTCATTAAAAAATTAATTTAAAAGAACAATATAACGTTTTTGGTAATATACGAAGAATAATTACTGTAAGAGATAATCTTCATCTATGAAATTTATTCACGTATTCAATAAATGCATATAATATATACTTTACCTAATACAGTGAAAGACAAAATAAAGATGATATCCAACAAATTTCTAATGACCATATTGATTACTTGAGGTTGAAATAAATGATAAAAAGTGGAACGTATTTCTTCTTTAGATATATATTAGAATAATGTAATGTATATATACATAAATTGAATAATTTGAACACTTTGTGACTATAAAGACTGTTGAATCAAATGTTAATTGTCATACGATTATAGTTCTAAATCTGTTAGTTATTCATTTTTAAATCAAATTTTATATTATTTTATATTTAATTACAATTTATTAAGAATACATTATATTGTAATTTCTGAAGGTGACTTATAATTAATGCCAATGCAAAAAACAAGTTTTCTTAGAACTAGTCCTCACATATATTATCGCCAGAAAAATTAGAATCAATAATGGAAAACAAGATTAAGTACATTATTGTATTCGGGCCTAGTAGCAGGATTTTATTAAATAAATAGAATTTCTTTTCATATAATTAGTAAAATAAGAAAGCATGACATTAATTAAAAGAAATAAGTATATAAGAATTACTACACATTATTACTCATTAATAATTAAAAATAACAAATATTTTCACATGTTATAATTACATTGCGATTTGCTCTTTTTTAACTTGAAATATATCGAATAATTTATTTTTCAATCAGCTTGATGTAGGCATAATTACTGTATCCGTGGCTGTAGCGTCATCGAATGAGGAAAGGAAAGAGCGTTTTTTTGTATAAACATGAAGATTTTAGATTTTTAATGTAAAATCTTCATGTATAAACATGAAGATTTTAGATAAAATTTTCAAACATTTCGTTTATATTAATATTATTAAAAGTTATTAATTAAATAAATAGTTGTAATATTTCAACAAGCAAATGCATATACAAATATAGCCAAAATATATTATTTTCAATAGAAAAAAGAAGTTGTCTGCAACAATGTCGGAAAATCCATACCTCCCCAAACGTGAGAAATATTAAGTTTGCAAGTAAAAACATTAATAGAAAATATAAATCTTGAAAAAATTTATATTATAATGACATTCATTTTTTAATGTATAATTTATATTATATGAATTTATATTATAATAACATATTATAAATAATTTTTATGCAAGTTTGATAGCAAAACGAATTCAATACCGGGAGAGGGTATCAGGTTTAGACAACCTTGACTTTCATCTTGTGTATTTTCAGTTTGCTGTTTAATCGCTTTTGCGTCTATCTATTACGTTATTTGAAGATTTCGTTTTAAATCCTGTCTTGGTTTCATTTTTTACATTTAACTGCAGTAAGTTCCGTTTCCACAAACGCGTGCAGACGTTTGCGCGCTCCTCGTAGCGCCGTTGCGTTCAAAATTTCAATCACCCTAATATAAACATTTTTTTTCATATAATAAAAATATTATATAGTACACTTTATTCATAACCAAGAGTCATAAAAATTGTTCACGAAAACATGATTAATCACATAACATCAATTACAAGCGAATAAAATGAAAGTTTTTTTAATAAATCCCATATAGTTGAAGCTATTGTGCAGTTGTCTAGATTACATGTCTCGCTAACAGGAAAGCAAGAAACAATGAAGAATACATTTCTAGCCAAAATAGTAATAATAAATTATGAATGCAAATGAGAAAATTACGAAGTGTGGACGATGGAAACAATGGTTATACGGGTGTACACTTAACGCGCGCGCGCGCGCACGTAGACACGTATATGTAGGAATGCGGATAGAAATATGTGAACACAGGTGAAAAAATTGATTTAATTTAGTTAAAAAATTTTATTTACAAATAGAGCAGGTTTACAGAATATATATGTTATAACTCCTTTATTTCTACGAATCTTTGTGTCTTTTAATGGGCGAATTTCTTCTGTCCCCTCTGTGGAGCTTCCTTCTAATTATCACCGAAGGCTGTTTTCCCCTTTATTCCACTAACGTCCACAGAGTTCCTTCTCCATCAGGTCTCTCTCTTTCTCTCTCTCTCTCTCTTCCTATATTGGCACGTACTCATCTGCGGACTCAAATCGAAAAAAAGACGAAGAGAGGAATTGGGAATGGAAGTATGAAAATGTTTAAAAATTAAAAAAAAATAGAATGATAACTTTATATGCAATGAAAAACAGTCAAAATATACTTAAGAAAATTTTTTTTAAAAAATTGGAATTTCCTTACAAAAAAATTATGGGTAACCATTGAAAAAAAGTTAGTACAAGCAATTTTACATTCAGTAATACTCCCAGAGGTAAATTCAATACTTTAATTACTGTAGATACGGACGGAAATAGAACAAAAGAGCTCATAAAAAACACCAAAGCGAATGATTGATATTATTATATATGCAATAAAATGAAGAAATTTTGATAATGTTACCGTTCTAGATAATGAAACTACCTTAACAAGAGATTATTTTCTGAGGTGATTTTCTTTGATACACAAGTAAAGAGCTTAAATCGTTAATTTGATAATCGTAATTTAAAATTGTTTTATAAGAATCTCTTAAAATAAATAAAATTAAAAAATTAATTATACCTAAGCGATACGAGCGTGTTTATACATATGCGCATATGCGTTTACACCTGTGTAAACCTCCGGTATACCTATGGCTTCATATGTCTCCCATTACTTCGTAAATGTTTTCATGGTCATTGCGATTTGACCACTAGGTGTCATACTGCACATCCAGTATTTGAAGTTTTATTATTGTTCCTAATTTATTACTACTGCTTTTCATTAAAAAAAGTGTTTTCTTTCAATAATAGTGCCTTGAAACGGGATTATTAATAAAGACACTCTAAACTTTAGTTAAAAGAACATTATTCATTGTTTTTTTTATCAAGAACATCCAATATACTAAATAATTGTACTAATAGCTTCAAATATATTATTGTATAATAAAGTGTTAATGTTAGGCTGAAAGAAATCAAGTGATTCAAAAACTGTTGCTTATTAATTAGGGGTTTTCCCCTTACCTTTGAACTATATGTTATGTAATTATTATTCTACATCATTGGTTACTTAGAGTTAATTTATATAAAGAAATTCAATTCACTTCATAATCTTGGTAAATATTATGAATCATTTGCGTAAAATAGATTCAACAGCATATCTTAAATAAACTGATACTATGTAAATTTTTTATATTTTTATAGTGCATTTATCTTACTTCATGAAAAAAGTAATAAACTTTATTAATATATTTCGCCGTTCGACTTACTGCGCATTGCACTGTTAGTTAAATTATTAATGTAATACAAAAACATTATGTTAAAAAAGTTTTATTTATATAAAAATTCTTAAAATATTACAAAATTTTTAGCTGGATGTTTCGTGGAGCCTTTTGTATCACTAACATTGTAATTTAATTCTGCTTCGATAAATGACATAAAATTTGAGACTTTAGTGCAAATAGTGACTTGTCCTGAATTATATGAATTAGCACTGAAGGAAACAATGCCTAGAATTGTTTTCCTAGAAGCATCAACTAGAGCACTGCCGCTGTCACCCTATAACAAATTATATTTATTGTCAACCATACGTGAAAAATACAATAGAACAATATTAAAAGCTTTTGTAAGTCTGAATATTTTAAGATGTATATTTTATTATGGGTTCTTATGTATATTGTTGATGTAGGTTTCAAAACCTAATATTTAATTGAACTATACATATATGCATTCCTGATTTAAAAATCAAATGTTATAACTTTTTCTTCATGTTATTTAACGTCGCTGTACTTATGCTCCCAAGTAGTGCGAATCCGAATAACCAGCGCCAGAAGTATACGATTTAATTGTAAACAAATGACATGTAGATTTTTATACCGTTGCTCGATTCAATTGGTCGAGACATGAACGGTTTTCAAGCGATACTTTGATTATTCAAAATTGGGTAAAATCTTTTTCCCTAGTAGTCCATCCGACATTGACCATTATGTGAACTGAAACGAGTGCAAGATACACTTTATGCTAAAAGTAAAAACAAAATAAAAAAATGTACGAAGATTGATCAATTTTTGCCGCTTTAAAGCAGTCATTTCTTTAACGAGTACTTTTGAAATTCATGTATCAACTTCAAATTCAAGTTTGAAGTTCGAAGTTCTTTTGGTATTCAGCTGTTTCAGCGATTATGTTTTTATCTTATCAATGTGTCTTTCACGAGTTTCTTCATTTTGGGCACAGAAACAAATGAGAAAGCATTATCTTCTATAAAGATATCGATGGTAAAATCAATATAGCATTGTATTTTGACAAAAACTGACAATTAATCATTGAGGCATTAACAGGTGCCCTATAGTGGTTCAGTCACATAATTGATTTTGCCACAAAATTACTCGCTGTACGTAAAGACCACATAAAACTTGCCATTCGTTTTAAAAATTATTGTTTCAAGTTTATTTCTCTGCTTATAGCTAAGTTATCAAAAGTGACGTTTAATATTTCTTTCAAAATTTCAAGATTAGAACTGCACCTTATTACATTGCTGTAAGAAAAGTTATAATCCAAATTTTTTAATCACCTTTCTCAACATAAAAAATTGCTCAGTACATTAAAACATGTTTAATTTTCACTAATATTTTTTTATCATACCTCGAACGTAATCCAAATAAATGTACCATAAAAAAATGAAGGAGGTCTTTAAAATATAATATTTCAAGATACCGTTTTGTAATCATACTTTTTTTTACATATCCAATTTCATCTTACTCATTAATTAAATTTTCAGTTCTACTAATGTTAAGATATCAAAATCAATTCAAACAATAAACCAATGCATTAAGTGAAAAAATAGATTTCTAGATTTTAAGCCAAACAAGAAATGAAGAAAGACCGCATTCCTCTGAATTTAAATTAAGAAGTTCATCAAAACTTAAAATTAGTATTGGTCTTGCCCTGTGTAGCCTCAAAATTCAATGTCATATCAATATAGTACCGAAAGAAACATTTCAAGACAGGATCATGTAATAATATCGGTATTGTTTTAAATTTAAGTCAATTCCAAAGAAATGAGCGACTTAATTAATTTATTTAATTTATTCAATTCAATCTCTCATTTCTCATCACGGATGCAGGTCCTGACTGGCATTCCACAAAGTTTAATTGTTAAAGCATTATCCACCATTGGCAAGTTTTTGATTCAGCTAATCAGTACCTTGATATTCATTATCCTTTTTCCGGATCGTTGAAGAAAATCTTTTATTATTCCCATAAAGAAGTGGAACACACTTATTAGTGGGCATTTTCAACGAATATCGATTCAGTGTTTTCTTTCGCATATTCTCAAAAAGTTTATGTATGGCCAAATGCAAGATTATTTAATAAATTTTCATTTATTAGATCCTTTGCAAACGAGATTCAGGAAAGTTCATTCTACGTAAACTGCCTCGCTAATATTAAGTGAACAATCTATCGTATAGATGGATAAAAATCTGCTCTTATCAGCACACATTTGGGAATTATAGGAAGATTAGTTCTGGGACCATTGCTATTTTGCAATAGACAAATCGACCATCGATTAAATTACCCTATACTGATGATCTGCAAACTTCTCAACAGCGGCTATCCTCGTGATGGGACGGTGCTGCTTGAGCGAGCTATATTGGCGGTATCAGGTTGAACAGCTGATCGTTCTCTTAGGACAAATGCTTACAAAATTGAGCAATAATTTTTTAACAAAGGGTTATTATCACTAAAATTCAAGACTGTTTTTGAGCTCAAAGCCGACCTGGTGAAGTGTATATTGTTTCCCTTTTCGTTCAGTATCTCTAGTCTTGGTATTGAGTTAGAAATGAATATAAAATTCAATAAAATTATAGACATTATTTTTCGAATCTACTGGCAATATGTTTCAATCCGGCTATTTACACTTCATTCTATATATTACATCGAAATTGAAAATCAATACCAAAAATTTATTTTTCTCGTATATATCACCGTTTGTAATTTGAGGCTTCAAAAAAGATATAATTATTTAAAAAATAGAGGCCTAATAATTCGATAATCTGAATTCAAGTTTCGGTTTCAGACGATTGACACAAGTACCACTTTCAAAATGTACATGACTATATGTTTAAAAACACATTGTAGGTCTGCTTCACTGATAGAACGATTTTAAATAACATAAAAAATCAATTGAAAATCATTCATAGAAATTATTGAGAGAGATTGCAATACAAAATGAATATGCGGTTCTAAGTTAAATTATATATTTTTAACTATAATTAACGCTGGTAAATAAAATTAAAATAAACTATATGAGCACCCTTGCTTGAAGTTACTATAAGTCCGTTACAATATCGATATACTCTGTTTACTTCATTTACAGGTCTATAATATCATTTTGAAATTTTTTAGCGAGTATTTAACATAAGTATTTTTAAAATATTATACACTTAGACAATTATATTTTTTAAAAGAATGGTAATTGTACAAAATATTACAGAAATACTGTACAATTATGGAACTTACGTATGTGCATCCTGAATTTGGACCAGGTATAATGCAAATATGATCGTCCGTAAGTGTCACTGGGGCTCTTTTTTGACATGTAGATAAAGATGAAGTATTCATTTTGAGATAATTTAGCAAAGATGACGGCGTACCTACTGCATTTTCAGTACCGAATCCAGATACAATTACTGGAGTATTTTCCGGAACCACTTGATTTTGTCGAGGTAACCCAATAATTGACACAGCAATATTTGTGACAACTGGTTCCTTTAGCTTAATAAAAATATAATTTAAATTAAAAATTTTTATTACAAAAAACATCTGATGAAGATTTAGTAAAGCTAGTTTTAATATGATTAAAGAGTGAATGTTATTAATTATTGTAAGTTAAAAATATTTCAAGATATCGTTAGTCACAATCTTAAAACTATGAGTAGTAATTTTTAATTTTTTAGAAGTTAGTTAGTCAATTGTTCTTCTATTACTATTACAGAAAAATGTTAATTATAGCAATCTTTGATTACAATTATATTAAATATTTTCAAACGTTTATTTATAAACAAATTAGTTGCTGAGGATGAACCGTAGTGGTTCGAAACGACGAGCACCAAAGGAAAAAATAAGGTGGTCAGGGCACTCAGATTGTCCTTTGCTAACATAGAATAGTTTATTGTTTTTATTATTTATATTTTTATTTTATTTTATTTTATTTTATTTTATTTTATTTTATTTTATATTATTTTATTTTATTTTATTATTATTTTAATTTGATTGTCTTAATTTTTAATCTAATTAAATTTAGTAATAGGTGTTATTTCAGATTTTTCGGGATGATAATAAACAAGGACAGTCTGATAGTCTGTCAGATTTGACTGTCATTATTTTAATTAATATATTATATTATAAGAACTGTGAGACCGATAAAAATATGTATTAATTTATTAGTTTATTGAAAGATCTATAATTGTTTTGTTGAAATTGCATAGATGTAGAATTTTAAGAACTAACTTAAATCATTAACGCCCATATCGGTTAAAGATTATTTATGTTTTGAAGCCTTAAGATTATTTGTTAAAGCTCTTCAGAATAAATCGTTTTTGCTAATCTATCTTTTTCCAGTCTGGCTACTAAAGTAACTGACTTGTATAAGTCTAGTATATATATATATATAGAATTTCTCGAAAAAGTATGCTATACTTACATGAATTACACTAATATCTGCTTTATAACTGTTTGCAAGATGTCTGGAAAAATTTGCATGATAGGCAATTCTTTTAATTTTATAAACTTTGCCTTCATATTGAAGTATAGACCCAATGACTATTACTTTACTTTTCCAGAAGTTTTCTGGTTTTAACAAATTATCGACACAATGAGCTGCAGAAAGCAAATGACTTTTTGAGATTAGTGCAGCTCCACAACGGTATTCATCTTCGACAATCAATATTGCTTGATAAGGGAACTGATACTCGTCCGCTATTTCGCCTCCAATTATTCTCTTTTGCAGGTTTACTGCCCCTGCAGCTACACATAATTGACATAAAAGTTAATCGTGTTATAGCGTTTAAATAATTGAAATTTTTCAGCAGCAATATACCAAAAGCTGATTTAAAAAATTGAAATATGTCCCATAAAAAATAAATATTGTCATGTTGTTCAATTAACATAATTGTGATATTTTTTTATATAAGAATCATTATACGATGAAGCCGAAAGATTTTAGTAATCTAAATGCAATATATCATTCTCCCTATGTTACTTCCTAAGTGGAAGGCCGGAGACCACCAAGGACTAGGTCAATTCAGTCTTGGATCGTTGGACTTTTAGTGTAATTCGTAGTCACGTTAGTGTAAATTGTGCTCAAATACAGTCTTTACTGCAGAGTTGGTTACTATTTTAATATAAATAATTAAAATTGAAATAATATAAAATTTATTAAAAAGAATGCAAAACGTTCTCTTAGTATTTACACATCTATAAATAATAAATATACTAACTATAATAATCAACTTTATAATTTATTACATTCATTCTTAATTCTTAACGTTCCGTATATGATTAACTATTACAATCTATAACAATAATCAGGGGATGGTGATAGTTTGCATAGTAAAATACAAGTTTTAACCATAGTAACTATTAGTATTAACCATAGTAACAATTACTATTATATAAATAAATTGGACTTCGACGATTTGAAGGATGTACTGTTAAATAACTTAGATTACTGAGTTCTTATTGGTCAGATGCAGTTTCTTGTTTAATTTTTCCAAATCCTTTATAATGTCTAATATCTCTATCAGGATATTTTATATTTACCTGATGCCGAGTGTCACCTACACATCATTATACACTAGTGCTACTAGCCTAGTCTACCGAAAGTACATTTTTCCAACTAATAGGTGCATTATAATCCTCTTATCAGAGTATATTTATTCTTCAAGTCACCATCTATAAGAGCATTTAATTCTAGAAGACTTTTCCTCTATGAAATAAATAATTGATCTATTCTATATTCTATATTCTATCTCTTCTATATTCCAAAATAATTTCATCGACTTGCATACACGGAAAATTGTATTTCGTAGACACAGTAGTTATTCTAAAATATTTATATGTAGATTGGAAATATGAGACTATACGATTCCCTTAATTTCCATACCAGTGTATAAGTCTAATTCGAAGATTCTTTTTTTTCCTCGTTTTGGAATATAATTTGGTTTTCGAGATTTCCGAAACATTTCCCTTGTAAGCTCTATCGTAATAATGCAGGCTGCAATTGCATGGCTGCAATAATGCAGTCAATATCATCTAGAGCATATCAATATCAAAATATAATAATTCCGGCAAAAAAATTAAAAATCGATCAAAAATGTCGATACGGATGAAGTTTTTATAACACTGCGTTCTCTACTATCCATTTTTTGTAATTAATTATATTCGATCATTTTATAGTTGGCTTCCAACAAGTAACATCTAATTGTTCCTATCGTGGTAAAGGATCGCGATATCATCTGTTAACAAGAAAAGTATCTAACACATGCTGTTCTCATCTGTATTAAATTCTATTGGTAAAACAGTGGTATCGTTATTATCGTCAGAAAAACAAAAGGACCAAGTACACTCGATATGTATTGCGGATCCAACGATTACGGTTGGTTAAATGAAATACTGATGTTTGTGCAAAGATAAGACTTTCATAAAATAGAAAATTTATTACAATTTTCTACATGCGTATAAATGTTCCATCAATAGCTTAGATTACCATTAGAGTCAATAACTTTAGATTAATAATATATTCTAAAAAAACGTGCAACTTATCTTCATTGACAGTATCAAATATATTCACTGGTCTCAAAGTGTCTCGCGGTATTCTTAAAAAATATCCATTTCCATTTAAGTAGATATCATGTGATCTATAATTCTCTGGGATATAAATATTATGAATCAAATATGCGTTGACTCAATACGTAACAGCACCCTGAATACGTTATTAATAGCATTGCATTCAACGCATGATACATACTATTCGTTTGCATCATTGCAAAGAACGACATGCGCTTGACTCATTGGCGAATTACAATTAAAAAAAGTTTACTCTCACTGAATTATTCATACTTTTTCTAGTGATCGCGATTTGCGATTTGATTATATTTGTATAATCAATTATTCTTCAATCAATTATTATCAATTATTGCTCTCGCAATTCATTATACATCGAAGATACTTCATTATACTTAGAATATTTCGACTTTGAAATTTGAAGCTTCGTTTCGGAATTTGTATGGTGAACCCATGTTTCAACTATGTCACAATACGAGCGTAAAGATCACTGCCCTCTTTCTCAAGCATTTCATACATACACACACACACACACACACACACACATATATATATATATATATATATATCATTCATATAACTTCTCTCTCTCTCTCTCTCTCTCTCTCTCTCTCTCTCTATATATATATATATATATATATATATATATATATATATATATATATATATATCAAAAAAATTTCTCTTATTAATCGAATATATTAAAGTAATAATGGCTTTCAGATAATAAATTCAATATTTTATGAACCGTAAGTTTCGATTGCAATATGTCGCCAAAGGAATAGTCGATTGTGTAAATACAATCGAATGACAAATCTCGATCCGCTAGTAGAGGTACGAATAATCATTCGTCGCTTGAGTTTCATAATGAAAATAGATTTTTTTTTAATAGTAACTGCTCGATGAATCAAGAAATTGGGTTAAAAATACTGTCATAAGCTAATAACAGATCCTGTGTTTTATGCAATGCTATTGATAAGGTTTAAAGATTATCAGTTAGACATATAGAGTAAAAGCATATTTCATTGAATATATATATATATATATATATATATATATATATATATATATATTTATATGCTATAAGACCAATGTTATTTAGTCGAATGTTATTTATGAAAATGAAAAATTATAGAATAAGATGAACAAAAGTTATATCATTTGATATGAACCAATAATTATAAGAATAAATTAATTAGCATAATATATCTGATAATAATAGAACGAAAAATACGTAAAAAGCTTCACGATCAAAATATAAAGAAATACATTATAAAAAAAATAAATAAAAGGCACTTCTGTCAAAATAAATCGGAATAAGGCATTAATTATTCATACTGAGAAAATACTTTTACTACAAATTCCTCACAACAAATGTATTTCCATTCGAATAATAACTATAAAATCTGTTATTTGGATAAATAAAAAACTATTGCTAATTCTGAAATCATTTACATTATTCATTGCATATTGCTTTTTTATTGTTGTTACAAGTGAGTTAAAAAAGAGAAAATGCAATTTTGATAGCATATATTGATAAGATCAGTAATTTTTATCAATGAAATAATAATAGGTGATGCGCAGTTACTAATAAAAGTGTGAATAAGCATCCAAAATAAGGAATAATAGACAAAATAACAAATAAAGCAAACTCTTTTGAAACGTAAAAAAGGAACGAGTGATTGTGTGTCATGCTCAGTCCCTTATGTGCGTTGCTTATACCTTAAAACTTGTGCTTATTCCTTATTCCTAGACCTTTATTATTCACTTTAAATAATAAGAACATCAAATGCCCTAAATTGTGCATTTTTTCTGGGCTTGGGTAAAGATTTAACTGACACGAACTTAATTATGTCCAATGTTGACGATTCGTTAATATTAAAGCTAAAATTTCTCAGCGCACTATTCAAATAATTTGCTTGTAATTATAAATACTTTACCTAATGCTGCAAAACAGAGTAAAAAAATTTTGTGAGCAAAATTCATATTTATCAATTGCTTACTTACAAGTTACAATATAAAGTAATGAGTGAAATATTTATCTACTTTATATATTAGTGTAATGTATATATGAATTTATTAGCATAATCATAAATATTAAGATAAGTTCAACTTCGTCCTTAATATTAATTCTTGTCACATATATCAGATTCCAAATTAAATTAATTGTAATTTAATCAATTTTAACTGAATTATTTGAGAATAATAATATTTACAAACATTTTTTTCTACACAATTATGAGCATTGTATTATTTTATATTTAATACTTATGACTGCACTAATACAAGTATAAATTTTAAAGCACTAAATTTGTTTAGCTCTAACATGTTTAGCTCTGATGTATTTCGGTATCACAATGAAATTTTGTAAATCAGAAAGTTATTGTAATGTGAATAATTTGAGTGTATAATAATAAAAAAATAATTTTATAAGATTTTCATCAGGTAAGAAGTATAATATGAGTACAATATACGAACATATAGGTAAATATATATCTTTGTAAATATAGTTAAATATTTGAGTCTTAAGTAAAGTTCTACTAAATTCATACGTGTGTTAGTTTTAAGTTTGGTACTTATGTCAAGGACACGAACCATCTATTAATGAAAAATGTTGATAAGCATCCGAAAAAATGAAAACCATGAAAAATTGTAAAAAAGTTTATGCGTGTGTAGTTTTTCTATGCAAATAAAAAATTATCACGGTAAAATCATATTAAGGTCATAGCTGTATGTGTACCTTAGAAATTATGAACAAAATGTTAATTATTTCAAACAAAAATTATAGATCATATGACACATTTATTATGTGCGATATAAATATTTTCTAAAAAGAATATTTCGATGAGAAAAATCAATGCAATCACTTTTTTATTATTTCTTTTTTTTCAAGTGAAGGTTTCTTAAAGTGATTGGAAATACTTGATAAAGAAGTTTTAGGTAATGAAAATAATTATAAATCATATCTAAATAATCATAAAAACATAATGAAAGAAAATGTAATCTCAAAGTAGAATTGAAGTGAATTAAATGCCGTAACAATCACAGCCTATCTGTAAAATAAATTATAAATCATGTGCGCGTGATAAATTAAAATCGTTTTATTTATCAGGATTTAAAATATATATGAATTGAAATTGTATTTTAATTGATTTAGTGAGAATGAAAAGTTGATATTACTCGCTAGGCGTGTCGCATAGCACGTCTATATAACAATGAAGATATCTGTACGTGCCGCAAACCGAATTACGTTGTTCTAATACATTATGCCCAATACATTGAGGGTGGTGACGACATTTAATGTAAATTTTGTATATGAATACATTCTTTAGCTATTTCAATAAATATTTAATTAAGGTTTACAGTTTTGAACTATCCATTTATGCATCCCATTATGAAATATCAGATTTAGCTGATTGTTTACTAACTTTGCTATTAACTTACCTTAATGGAGAAGTGGTTTAAGGTAGAGATAGTGGTGAATAATAAATATTTTTTGCCTCATACGAGAAATTATACTAATATTATGAAAATGTAAAAAATGAAAAAAAAAATGGATTTTTATGTTCACATATCAAACTACTTTGGTTTTGTATTTCGGATCAAATATCTGAAACTTAACTTTTCAATTCTATTTTATATCAATGTCCCATTTAATCAATCCCTTTATACCAAAGTATTTTTCTCTCTTAAATTAAAGTTTAGTCCAACTTTATCTAAGTCTATTATCTTCTATATTCTTTCCAATATGGATATTCAAACGTACTAGCCTCAAACTCTGTGGTGTTTTCGATGCTAAATTTAGGCATGAAAACCAATATTTCGAAAAATATACATTTTCATCACTCCAACCACAAAATTACAACTTTTGGATGATTTCTCAGCTATCGTTAAATACAGTATAATTAAAAATTAGTATATTTAAAAAAATAGTATGCAAATGAATTATTTCAACGCTAGGGATGAAATAGTATCTTATATTTTTCATTGTACGTTAGGTGAAAATAATTCATCGTACTCTGATCCTCGTAACCGCAAGAATGCTGAAACTGAGATTGTGAACTTTCTCTATAAAAAATTATAGCTCACGAACACTTTCGAGTTTTCACCAGCCCATATTTTTCTCCTGTAATTCTTTGAAATGTAGGAAAGACTTTTAAGCCAAATTTTAAATCGCAAATGTTTAAAAATCCAGATGATCAACGAAGCTGATAAATGTATCGTCTCGTCGTATCTTTATATTTGAATTGCCTGAGTTACCAGCTCATTTCTGAAATAATAAAACTGGACAAGTATTTACCATTAATGACTCGTAAAAAATTCATCTGCCGACGTTCATCATTACAAGAAACTTAGAAATGATATTGACATGCGGTATTTCATTCATGGATGGATTTACAAGACAAGTCTTCACATTCTTGACTGACTTTACATCCTCTCTCAACTTATATGCTAATGTTCTTGTAAACTTGTTCACATAACCGAATTATAGATCTGCCCCGTGCTGTTTATTTAGATCTTCAAGTTAGCTGCGCGTACATATATATATATATATATGTGTGTGTGTGTGTGTGTGTGTGTGTGTGCATATATATGCACTGCCATCTTACATAAGGTATTTTATAAAATAAATGTTATAAAAAATATTCTAAATATAAAGAAATTATGGAATGAATTAAAAATTCATTGCTGGGTGTCTCCTTGAGCCCTCTGGATTGCCAGTTTTATAATTCATTTCTGCTTGTATATATGAAATATAACTTGAAACTTTTGTGTAAATAGTAGGACTTCCTGTACTATATGCAAGAGTACTTAAAGAAACAATGCCCAAAATAGTTCTTTTAGAAAAGTCAATTAATGGAGAACCACTATCACCCTGTAAAAATTCATATTCTATATTAGCACCAGTAAATATTTCACAGTTTCTTGATTTTCTAATTCAGTAATTTATATCTTTAATTTATTTGATTTCTATACAGCGAAAATATTTTCTGTGAATCGAAAGATTTAATAGTTTAGAATATTTAATAATGAAGGATTAAAACACTCAAAAATATAAAGCAAAATATAAGGAACACAGATAATGTTCCTAATGGGTACCTTTAGTGTTACTGGTTCATCTCTTTAGTGTTGCTTTCTTGAACTATAAAAAATATAAGTAATTTAGAACCAAATAGTAAAAAAATATTTGTTGAATTATTAATTTATTGCTGTAGTATTTAAAATACGTCCTAAATCTGCTACTTTATGAATTTAGCTATAAAACATGGTGATCGAATAGTAGGCATCTTTAGTAAAACCTCAAAAACCAAATTTTTTAAATTACAGGGTAAATATTTATTAAATATTAATTCACAGTTCTTAAATATTAAATATTTATTTCTAATAAAACATTGATTCGAAATAAATATTTTACTATTCGAAAAAAATTAAAAAACTATTGTTTATATAAATCATTTCACTGTTAATGGTTATATAGCGATAAAGTACTTTTAATCGGTTATAATATGTACTAAAAGAAAATAACACAATTGTAAAACTTACAGTACTGCATCCTAAACCAGTACCTGGCATGGTACAAACATGATCATTTGTAAGTGTAATTGGAGCTTTTTTTTGGCAATCACTTAAAGGCGAAATATTTACAAAGAGATATTTGAGCGATGTTGAGCATCTACTAGAACCATTAGTAGTACCGAATCCAGAAACAAGGACTGGAGTATTGTCAGGAACTATTTGATCTTGTTCAGGCAAACCAATGAAAGATACCGCAGCACTTATAACAACTGATTCTGTTAGCTAAAACATGATAAAAAAATTAATTAAATAGCTTGGATATGTTAAATTTATTATGATTTTCATGTACCAATTTGCAATATGAATTAGAAGCAATATGAACTATTCAACGTTTTTAATTTTTACAAAACTGATAATGTTGATAAGTTTAATAGTATTTAGATTAATTTCAAGCAATTAATTTTGAACATTTTAAATAATTATAGTTTAATTATTTATACGTCAAACCAGATCACCGACTGGTCCTCGATGTTACTATGAATTTACATAGTCAAAAAAGCTCTATATATATATATATATATATATATATATATATATATATATATATATATACTAATCATCCTAACATCTTTATTTATTAATATTTTTACACCAAATTTTTATCACCTTCAAAGTATTCTCCTTTGACCACAACGAATTTCTTCAAGTGATGCTTCCATTACTCAAAACATTTTTTAAATTTATTTATCGAAATGTTCTTCAGCCCTTCCTGCGAATTTTGTTTTACTTCCTCCACAGTGATAAAATGCTTTCATCTCATATCCTTTTATGTCTGGGGAAAAAAATTACAGGGGCCAGATTCAATGAGTAGGAAGGATGAACGATTGGTGCCATGTCGTTTTAGGTTAAAAACTGCTTTATTGCGAGAACGGTGTGGGCGCTCCCTTTGCTCCCCTGTAAGCAGGTGAGGGACAAATTTCGCTGCAACTTTTTCCATGTGCAAATCTTCGGATAAAATCCTCTGAACTGAATTTCATGATATTGCACTCATCTCAGTCAGTTGATCAATGGTTCGCCGACGATCTTCATGTACCAGAGCATTGATTTTATCAACATTTTCTTCACTTCTAGACGTTACTCGGCGTTCTCCACGGGTCTGATCTTGAACTAACATTTCGCCATTTTTCAAACATAAAAATCACTTGTAGACTCTAATAGGCAGTATCCTCATAAGCAAACTTTAACATTAGAATAGTTTTGGTGACAGATTTCTCCAACAGAAAAAAAAATTTCACACTAGGGCGTTGCTCTCGACAAACTGACATCACATTATCGCCGAAATAGAAAAAGGTGTTTCATTAAAAATATTCCTACGGATGAACCGATATACTCATAGCGATAGAAAGTCACACATTAATTCAGGAGATGTTTCCCTAACGCACACCTGGTTGAACAATGACTATTCACAGCCTCTCTTCCCTCCACAGTCCAATTCCCGTTATTTTTGGTGCCCCCTTGTACATATATAGATTCTTTACTTCGAAATTATAAATATTATTTTGTTCAGAGCTTACAGCATCATCGAATTGACAAGGTATTATAATTGAAAAGAGTTGACACCATAAAAAAGAGTCATCTTTACCGATGGAAGCCAAGAATCCGTGGACTAAGTGACCCTTCATTAGGAAAAAAACAAACGGCGTTGGGTGCTATATTTTTATTTTATTTTAAAGCAAACACAATACTTGCAGCGTATACTTTTATATTAGAAGGGCTTGTGACATATATACTTGTATGTTAATTATTTTATATATTATAAAATAAAATAAAACGAATATAGTCTGTAGCGAGGGCACAGAAATAAAGGAGGAAAGCCTAGAATTTAAACATTTAGTTTTTAGAACTTGTAGAGACGAGTAGAAAATACAGAATACATTTAGAGATATGTAAAAGCAGAGGATAAATGAAGGAAAAGAATAATAGAGTATAACTGAAAGTGGAGGACCATTCAAGTGAATGCTACCAGATGTATTGATAGATGAGTAGATAAAAGAGTTAAATAAAAATTGTAAAATATTATTAATAAAATACTAAGGTGTAGGCAGAAATAAAAAAGAAGTGAAGCCAGAAGAAGTTTTCATAAATATAGTTGTTAAATTCTTTGTTACTATAATTCGATTATATATTATCAATTAGATAAATAAAATGTACTCACATGAATTACGCTAATATCAGCGCGATATCCATTTGGAAGATCTCTAGAGAAATCGGCATGATAAGAAATCCTTTTAATAATATAAAGTTCCCCGCTGTATAAACGAGGTGATCCGACCATAATTGCTTTACTTTTCCAAGAGTTTTCAGGTTTCAGTAAATCATCAACGCAATGGGCTGCACACAGCAAATGATTTTTGGAAATCAATACTGCTCCACAATGGTATGCAGCGTTGATCAGCAATATTGCTTGATGTGGAAATTCGTACTCTTCTGCGGATTGCCCTCCAATAATTCTTTTTTTAATTTGTGCTGCATTGATAACTATATATACGTTCTTAATTTTCAAAATCAAATCTTTTCTAAAATATTTGGTTTAAATAAAATATATACAACTCTATTAACAGATTTTGCATAAGAAGAATATTGCCCATTCGATCTGAGTTATTTTATGTCTTAAATGAATAATCTATCATGTGAATTAAAATTATTGTAAATGAAAGATTATATTTTAATGGTGGCTTTATTTCAATTTTTTAATTTAAATCTCATCAGTAATTTTATGTTTTATATGGAGGAGTCATTCGCTCAAACGATTAAGACATGGGTTCGTTTACTATCATGAAAATTCGAATCTTGCTTGCCATGCTGAGGCTACATGATTACCTACGGTCGATTATATCTCCCGACATTTTTCGGAGTTACCCATCGAATATCGGCTGCTACATTTGTCAATAACGAAAATTGAACACGTTTATATATATTTCAGTAAAAGTATCATCTAGTCCATATAATAATTAATAAATAAATAATAAAAAATATCTATAATATTATATTCCGTCTTTTACACTTTAATCTATATACCAATTCGAATCGGTGAACCTTGCATACTTGAAAAGACTTGGTCAATGCACTTGGCGCCTTCGCAATACAGGAAAATAAAAAATATTCCCATACTCGTCATAAATACACAGAATATTTATAAATAAATCAGCATGTCTGAATCTAACCTCAAAGAAAGTTCTATATAACTTTTCTATACACAGCGATATGTTTGTCAAAGTTTGTTGACTTATAACAACTTAAACGCTAAATCTCATGTATACATATAGCTATTGTGAAGTGGAAGTAATTTCATTTATATTCTTCTCCATTCAATCTCAAATGCATTTGCTAAATCGTGCGTAGACAAACCAACGAAAAAAGATAAAAAATTCTATCTTTTTATCTAATCAAATTTTTAAATAACATCTCTGTTATTAATAATAAAACAATTTTACATGGTTTTATGTGTTCGTTTCATTATGGACACCAAAAGGTACTAGAATGCGTAGTATCACTCAGAAGACATAAAGAAAAAAGTTACGTAGATATCAGTTTTAGATCCCCTTCCCCTACGTAGCTGATCGTTTACTATCCGTGCACACCTACTCTCTGTGGCTGGGTAGTTTATGAACATCGTCTTATCTGGCATGCTATTGATAAGTTCAATGCGAAGCCTAACGGATAACGAAGGGGAAAACATATATTATGTATATAATAGTTTCTTCTTCATTTTTATCCAAACAGTACGTTAAATATAATAATTTCTAATTTTTTAAAAAAATTGTTCTGTCATTACTCATTTCCTACTATTTTCATTCGAAAATCTTTAATGAAAATTATTAAATTCGTAATTGTACAAAACTATCTATCCGATAGGAACAGAAAATGTTACATATTAAATGCTCATTGATAAATGTTATTTCCTATGAAGATTATAGCTAGAGCTCAGAAAGGTCAAAGTTATGATTATTTAAGTAATTATAAGTATATAATTTATATGTAATTTTCTCGGAAAGTTATTGTAATTTTTGTCCAAACATTTCTGCTTAATGTACTATGTATTAACTTAAATGTATTTCAATTAGGTGAATAGAACTAATTCACAATAACAGCTGTAATAACAAAGTAGAAAGCAACATTGAGACGCCCTGGGGGTACCCTTAATTTTTTCAATTCACATGCGTGTATCAAATTGTTCTAAACTTATTTTAGTCTAGTTAATACGAATTTCAAGGGCATATAGCTGAGAAAATAATAGATAAATGGTCTTTAATTTATTTGTTCAAAAAATTGTCAAAATAAGATTATGCATTACAATAAAATTCCAAGGATTTTGTAAAATTAAAAAATATAATTAAGATACTGTAAACTCAAAAAGCTGAAGTTACAAAATTATTCTACGCTAACTTTGCCCTTATAATTTTCGTGACTATTAGAATTTTTAAATTAATAGATCTCAGTTTAAAGCCTAAAGATTTCTCTATTAAGAAACGTATTAATATTTACAGACATTATTCTTGAAAAAGCAGTCTTAGCTTCCAAAATTATAAGTAATATTGTTTTTTTTTATCTATTGTTTGATTCATTGGAAATGTAAAACTTATTTTGAAACAAGAGTATAGATAAAAAATATTAATATGTATTTAGATAGAGAAATTCTCAGATTTTAAAATAAGGTCTATTAAATTAATAAATTTTAAACCTTTTAACGTTTATTTTTATTCTAATGCATAGCCTCAATTCGACATCCTTCAAGTAACATAATGTAACAAATAAATTGTTAATATAAAATGTGATAAATTAATTTTATTTATAAAATTGTCCTGCACCCGCATGAATTTAAGAAACTATGAAAATACTGGATAGAGAGAGATAGCTTAAGAATGTTTGCTTCTTCCTGAAAATAAAATTGACACATATGCTTGTATGTACTTATATACATATGTGCTTATATTTACCAGTTTAATGAAATAAAAATATTCTGACATTCAATGTAAAATTTTATATTAAAAAATACTATATAAAATATTTTCAAATAATCAAGATAATACTTTTTAAAAAATGGATAATTAACATAGAATAAAATCGATTAACTGATTTACTCTTTACAAAATAATAGGTAGTACAATCACTTTATAATGTTGCATCTTTATTATAAGTTGCAGGCTGGACCACTAGCTTAGATTACTAGCGTATTGTTGCAGTGATTCTTTTCTGAATAAAACCAGAATTGTATATAATAAAATGTTTGGTTTTTCTTACAACGCGGAATTCTAAAACTAATTTTCAAGTTCGATCCTATATTAGAACAACATATTGACATAATATGTTGAAATAGAACGAGGTGAAGTTTCTTACTTGTGAAAAGCAATTTGTAAAAACTTTATAAATTTAATGGTTGAGAAACTTTTTGAACATATAAAAACTGAAATAAAGCAAACAAAAGATTGGAGTTCGATTGTGAATTATACATCTGACATTTTGCATGTTGATTAATTATTATCGGTTGTTTTTCATTATCACCTAGACACGGATATATGCATAAGCGCTTTTTCTACCTTTTGTAAATAGATATCCATAAGGGTTTAAAACGTAGTATTAGTAAATTACTAAATGACAGAATGTATTGATATAAAAACTTGTCGTGTTCAACCATATGACAATATTTAAAATAGTTGAAAAATGGTCTTTTTACGTTCCATGCTTTGGGACTTCTTGAAATTTAGTAGATGAGTGTAGTGTCTAAGAATAAAATAATAAAAACAAAGAAATGATTTAAGTAAAGATTTGCCAATAGAATTAAAATAATTTTTGTCACGAGTAAAATGCAAAGTCCAGGTTTTTTTTCTCAAGTCGTGAAAATGGCACAGAAAACGATAATTCATATAATATTTGAGTCTTGTTATTATTTGTATAGCAAATTGTAAAAACAAGCAATGGATTTCTGTTTTGAAAAGAATAAAAGATTTACATATAGATCTAATATATCATGCTTGATGAAATATTATATCTTAATTGGCATTCTTACTATTAAAAACTTAATCAACTTTAATTATCGAAACCTACTCTATTTTTACTATCAAAACTAGTATCAAAACTTGTTTCGAATCAAAATCGGATGTTAATCAAAACGCTTGTTCCGCTCATTCAAAACACACAAACTCTGCACGTTAATTTTCTATTTTTATTTTGTTTTAATGTGAATAAAGTGATATTATTTATTTTCGTGAATTTATTTTTGTAAAATTTCTATTCCCATTGTCTGTAGTCACGGCATAAAGTTGTTTCTTGACAATATCTCGAAAACAGAAAAAATTTCAACATTTCCAAAAAAATGTTTCAAATAAACATTCTACTTATGATTAAAATATATCTTTTTGCCGTATATTTTTCTCCATGAGTAGTTTTTTTCGGGTCAATTGTATATGTTACTATATACGAGTTTCTGATTTTTTACAATGCAACCTCACACCACTGCTGCCTTACTATGTCCAAAATGTTGAATTTTTTACAAATATATTAATTTGAATCTAATGAAATCTGCCATTTTTATTGGAAATATTTTTTTAAATTTTTCCGATTTTCTGAGATTAGTTCAAAAAACCTTTTTTTATGGATTTTTCCATAAAAATTCGATTTTCGTCAACAGCCATTTTGGTTTTTGTAATCAGCGCCTGATCAAGCACAACTATATATATATATATATATATATATATATATATATATATATATTTTTTAAATTTTCATTAAACATTGGGGTGGCTGATTTTCCGGGCTTTATCCTTATTATGTTATGTATGTTCGTTTCTCTGTGACTATATGGAATTTGTAAAATTATTACATCCAGGATGATATTAAATCATATTGTAATAATATAATACTTTTATAAAATAATTATAATGAAACTGATTCGTACTTGTATAGTATATTATTATATAAAGACTGTAAGACCGATAAAAATATTTATTAATGTAAAACTCAATCGTTCAAAATATCACTAAAAATTCGCTTAAGCAATCGTAAGTTCATGTAAAAATAAAATTTAAGATTCAATAATTATTAGTTTATCTCAAAATTAAAAATTCAATGATTGTTTGCTCGGAATATTTCTGAAAATTTTAATTCCGGCAGAAGATGCTTAATGAAATACACAATTTTAAATTTAAATTTAAATTTCCCTTATTATTTTTCAAAACGTTCAACATACACTCCATAACGTGATAGTGACAAATTTCATTCTTTCGATTCATAAATTCAATACTATCAATTACATTTCCTTTACATATAGCATGGAATCGCACAGATATTTGAAAGTAGATTTTATTTTACTTTTTCGTTACCTAATATTGCCAGACATAGGAGAAGGATATTTTCAGTAAAATTCATAATTGATTTCTCCAAGTATAAATAAATGAAAAGAACAGCAATTGATTTTTACTCAATATAATAGATTTAATATAATCACAAATATCTGTAGAAATTCACTTTTAATTTTTAACACGTATTTGGGTAATTTGTGTATTACATGTTAGCTGAGATATGATAGTGATTTTTTATAGCTATGTAGTTCCATTTGTTTTTAATTAAAATATGTATATATAAGTAAATATTATATTAAAATTTATATTGATATTTAAAATGATTGATTTTCAATAATTAGCACAAGATAAAATAGTATTCATTAACATTATCTGTACAAAGACAAGCAACAAATTATTACGATCATCAGTCTGCATAACACCTGATAAAACTTCGACTGGTCCATTTACCATTTCTTTTATCTGTTTTCCCTCTTTTTTATTTATGTTCGTTTGATTTTATCCTCAATATATTTAATAAGTAGTTTCTCCCTAACCTTATTCACACTATATTATGTTTACTTTAATAATTGTCAAAATCTCTTCTAATATCTTATTTCAATTGATTATGCACATATATGTAAATTTATTTATTTTCAATTTGATACTTGTTTCAATATATCTAAGTAAATTTAAGATCGCTTTTATTTCAGATATGTTATATTTGATATGATAAGTGTTACAAATGATATGCGTCATCATCATACTGATATACTAGTTACTTCAATATATACAAATTTAAAAAAAAAAAAAAATAGATGAACAACAAATTAATTATGTCGCACAATAGTAATTTCTCTTCATATATATCAATATATATGCAACGCTGTTCTTTTTAATTTTCATTTAAATAATAATCAATTGACAATTATATGTTATGTTACGTAATGATCTGATGTATTAGCTGTATACTTATAATGCCTATTTTTGTTTTTATTTAGTGTCGCCCCCATATACGCATATGAATATTTTCTTTACAAATATTTAGGTCGATTAGAAACATCGAAAACGCTATTTAGAGCAATATCTATTTATTAAATACGCTTTTAATATCAAATTAAGCGCCCATTGTCGATTCGCTGTATAGAGCTCTGTAAGTATGTAGAATTCCAAGATTATCTACCGATTTATCTACAAAAAAAGCTGAAAGTAGTATGTACAGCGCTCCTACAGATGTCGCAAAATGCACAAAACACAGTTTATAATGATTCTGAATACATCTGCCAAAAAATTACTGCTAATGCAAAAAAGTATAAAATAAAATATGTGTTTAGAAAGAAAGAATATGCGTGAAAATTTTACACATTAATGAATGCTTAATAAAGGAAATATATTTTTACATACTGCCTACTTTTGTTAGCAACGAGAATTTCCCATCGTAAAATTTTGTGCACGAGGTGCCCGCTCAGTATAATAGTGTTAAGATTTTTTTGATCAATAGGCACTCTCTTGCTGTAGCGAAATATATGTGAAATTCCACCTCATCATATAGATGTATATAAATCCAATGGACTAACCAATAGAAAACATGAATCTATGTAAATATTTTGTACAGCGCTTATGTCATAGTTCACAACAGTGTTTAGAAACAGATTTTGTTGAACCATCGAACAAGTGACATCTACTCAAAAAAGCATTAAAAGTCAAACTCTGGTACAATTTATTGTGGCTATTAAAAAATAGTACAATAATCAGTCAATGTGAGTCATAAAATTGTTCGATGAAAAATTGACATACAGAGGTTACAGATATATATTCAGAATTTATATTGAGAAGAAATCTCACGATATAAAGGCGATTAATCAAAGGAGAATTTCAAACCATAATGAAAGAACGTTTCTAGTTATCATTGAGTACAAAGGTCATGCGAAAACCACATACTCAAGGTCAATCAAGGCTCCAGTGTAAGAGCACAATTAGTTAAAATAATGCAGGTCAATGAAGGGCAAGTGCAACTCAGCAAATCAAGGCCGATTACAAGAAACCCCATTCAATATAAATATTAGAATTCGAATGCATCAAATCATTATGCTCGCGGATATTAAAAAAATTTATTAGCAGATACGTTAAAGAATACAGATATGCAATATCAAATTATTTTGTGGCGGAAAAATGAAAATGAGGAGATAAAAACATTTGCTATACCAGTTGTCTTATTCAGAAATGCATCGGCACCTCATGCCGTACTGCGAGTTCTGGTGCAGCTAGTACATTATGAAAAGTCGGAAGAATAATTTGCCACTAAAACTTTCGTGGCAAATTAAGTATTGGAAATACGCGATATAACAGAATCGATAATATGGAAGCATATTCCTTCACAGGAAAATGCGACAGATATACTTTCACGCGGACAACTTTGAACTGAATTCATTCAAAAAACATTATGGTTAAATGGCCTAAAGTGGCTCAAAAAGTAAAAATAATTGGACGCATTGTATAAAGGCAATTGTGCCTTTAACCGAGTTTAAACCAGTAATGGTATTTAACTCTATAAGAAAGAAGAATGAACTGTATTAGAAATATTCGACCGTTGGTAAATTGCAAAGAATAATACAATATATTTTAAGATTCTTTATTAATAGCAAAAAGGACAACGTAAGTAATATACGATCAATTAACGATAGGCGAGTTAAAAAATCATTGCATTTGATTCTAAAACTAACCCAAGCAGAATGCTTTAATAAAGATGTAAACAATCTTAAGAATATGAAACTAATAAAAACAAATAATGCAATTCGTTCCCTTAGTCTCTTTTTGGATGACGGACTCATCTGCGTAGGTAGTAGATTTTTCGCTAGACAAGGCAATACCTTAAATTTATTTTCAGATAATGCCACGAATTTTATCGTTGCGATAAATGAAATTATAAGGCATTAAAATTAACTCAGTCCAATGAATATAACGATAAGGTTAAGTATTTTTGAGCTCCTAAAGGTAATAAATGGCATTTTTCACCTCCTAAATCACCGTACTTCGATGGTCTTTGGGAACCGGCAGTGTGGTGATTTAAAAATCATTATTATAGAACCATAGGCAATGAACTTTTCACATATGAAGACTTAGAAATTTCAAACCCTTAATTCACGCCCTTTTACTCCTCTCTCCGAAGATCCCAATGACCTAAGAATCCTTACCCTAGTCCATTTCCTAATAGGAGAAGCATTCACAAATCTGCCTGATCATGATTATACGAATGTGCTCATCAATAGATTATCTAGTTGACAACAGAGTGAAGTGAAAAAATACTTCTGGAAAAGACAGTCAAAGAATTATCTTCATCAATCGAGATTAAAATTGTAAAAATGGTACTCTTATATGAAAACAATCTTCCACCACTTCACTAATCACTAGAAAGACTCGTCGAAACGTTCCCAGGAGATGATGGTATAATTCGTGTAGTTGCCGTTAAAATACACTCTGGTACATATAAAAAACTATTGTAGTTCGTGTTACTCCATTTCTAATTGAAGAGTGATATGAAAATGCTAAGTTACAAATTTAAATATATATACCATGAAAATTATCGCATAAGTTTATGTATATATAATTAAATTGATGAATGTTAACTGTGCAATACTACTCTAAACGTTAAGTATGTAGAAAAAACATCATAAAAAAGAATTAAAAATGTTGAACTTTGTTATTTCACATTAATGAATGCTTAATAAAGGAAATAGAATTGTGTATTCTTTCACGCGGTAAAAATTCAGGTACCGGCGCTAATGACTTACGGTCAACACTCTTAGCCTCAATGCATGGTCACCAACTACCTTCTACTCGCCTACTTTTGTTAGCAACGAGAATTTCCCATCGTTAAAATTTGTGTACCAGGTGCCGTTCAGTATAATATATTAAAATTTCTTTCACGAATTCGCACTCTTGCTGTAGCGAAATATATGTGAAACTCCACCCCATCATATAGATCTATATAAATCGGCTAACCAATGGTAAGCATGGATCTATGTAGATATTTTGTACAGCGCTTATGTCATACTTCATAACAGTGTTTAAAAACAGATTTTACTGAACTATCGAACAAGTGACATCTATTCATTCAAACACTAAAATTCAAACTCTGGTGTTAAAAAGTCATTTCAACATACCTCAACGTGAGCGCGTTTTACGAAAGTAACATGCGTGCAATTTATTGTGACTGTTAAAAAATAGTACATAATATTTTCATGTAACATAAGAATATGTATTTAAGTAGGAACTACAATTTTTATTTAAATTATGTTATAAATTAATATTTCTCTTTTTACGGCAGAATAAGCTGTAAATTTACTGCAATAAGAAACAAAAGAAAATAAAAATTATGCTTACTAAATGATTAAAATAGTCTCTTTTTCAACGATATTAAAATCAATTTATATGTATTCTTTGCTTCATCTTACATGAAATTTTTTTCAATAAAAATGAAATAAATTAATTATCAAAAGAGATATTAATTGTAATATAGTTTTTATCTGACATATGAAAAGAAAAGTTTGATTGATAGTAAAGTGAAGATTGGAAACCTTTTTTTGAAGAATTCTATATTTCAGGGATCATATATTTTCATTTAAAATTTGAAATTGTTTATAATCATTAGAACTTCGATTTATCGACAAACGAAGAAAATACCTGAATTGTACAACTCAATTGTATTCTGGGTTTTAATAAATTTTATCAATTTTCTTGTTATGTTATCACATTCTACAATTTTTCTTTGAATTTATATATAAAAAAAATTAGTTCTTTTTTTTATACTATAACATCTAAGATATAGTAATTTCTTCAAAATAATTCTCAGTTTAGAAATTAATGAATATTTCGTAAAACTCCTGACGCAATAAGTGACGCAATGTTAATCGAAAATCCATAAACCTTAAAATATTAGCATATCCTTACACTTACTGTACAATAAACTGCGCCAACAGTTTATAATACCGAAAAATAATTAAATAAACTTAGAAAGGATGAAGAATTTTCTCAAATCCATTTTCCCTGAAGATATCGTAAGTAAATTTCTTATAACACAAATTATAATGATTACATAACTTTATTATAATATCGATATAAATCATGATTCATAAAAATATAAAAATTAAATGTCAAATTCACACCTTGTGACAATACGCGCCTCCAAGAGAAGTTTTTATACTATTATAAGATAATAAGAGATAATTGCTTGCGGATTTTATGAGTCAGTGCAATGGTTATTATGATTTTCTTTTCCCGTTCGTTTTAATATAGAAATTAATTTATAAATGTTTTCGCTTCATTATAAATATATATATATATATATATATATATATATATATATATATATATATGTATGTATGTATGTATGTATATATGTGGTATAAAAATATATTCCATCCTAATTGTATAATACAGCTACAAATCGATGATGCCCCAGGGGAGACTCAAATGAAGACCTTGTTCAATCAGGTTCAAATACCTAAATAAATATTATATTCAGAGTCCAGAAACACATCTTGAGTAAACTCGACAACTTGGCAAAACGTTCACTGTTGGGGAAAAATGTTCAGTGATAAAATTTCCATTGGGAAAAACGGAATTAGTAAAAATGTCCATTAGCCAAATTCAGTATTAGAACGGTACTGCCCTGATATATATGGCTCCATATGGGATAATCGACACATCGCCTTTTAGCGGACAAGTACAATAAATGCTTCCAATGGTTATTAATTTTTGTGATAAATTTTAGATGAATAATGTACTAAATCGATTATTTAGTTCCATCAACTTTTTTGTAATATATTCTTGTGTTCTATTACCCAGTAACAATGGTGTTTTATTGATATAATTGCCATAATACTTCTATTGAAATATACCAGTTTATGGGGCACTGATATCATGAAGCCTACAAAAAGATTTAAATACACTATTACATTTTACGCTAAATCCCTATACGTATCCCTAAACAAATTAAACACAACACATATGCATGTAATATAAAAAACAAGTGCATTTTCTTTTTAATAGATCCTATCATTAAAATATACAGTAAACTGTCTCTCACACAGATTTGATCCCTGGTGGTAAATACAGTGCAGTCAAAAAATAATTTGTAACCTATCATTTCAGAACCTTTCAGATCTGCATTTACTACGAGCGCGAAACTTTTTAAATAATGCAAAATTTCCTTAGTGAGAACGATCGGTTGCTCAACTATTCTAGGACATTATGACACTTCGCGAAATATTGCTAATTTTGTCAAATTGTAATGTTTTACGTACTTATATTTTAAAAATTGTGAAGAATCTCGCACATCTTAAACATTGTTTTACAAAGTCCATTGGAAATTTATTTGTGCAATATAAAGAAAATCGTGTTTCTATTCCTTTCATTTTTGCTAAACTTTTTCAGACTCCCGTAAAGTTTCTTGCCATGCTTTAGGTGACTGCTTCCGTGTTTAAACCAGGTTTAACAATGCTTGACAGAGTTTGGCAATATTTTGATAAAAAATTCATTATCACTAAGGTAACACAAGGCTTCCATATGTTTAATAAATTATCTGTTTGGATAAAAATAAACAACCACGCAAACTTTGTAATGAACTTCTATCTTGATAAATTAAATAAATCTTATAGTTAACAGGTCAAATCTATTCTATATAAATATGTATTGTTTAACAGATATTTAACATTCATATAATGTTATTTCTTCTGAAAAGAAAACATTTTAGTAAATTATTCATACATATAATCTTATCTATAGAAAGAAAACAAAAATGATTGATTATGAGAATATCATCGATGATTTTGAAGAAATGAAATAAAGATGTTATTTTAATCTATTTTATATTTTATATATATAATTATATTTTTTATTCTTTATATATAATTTCAAAATAATTCTAATTTAATTTTACAAATAATAAACATAGCCAAATACAGATAACATAACGTTATAGCTGTCAGTTTACACAAAAAATTTAAAAACCGTGATAAAAATTTCTCGTCTTATACACAAAGCCTCTTGTTATGATAAGTATATGTCATGCTAATTATCAGTGAAGAAGCAAATTTTATACATAAAGATCAATCAATATAAAAAACCCGTAATATGGTTTTCTCCAGTATATATAATTGCATATTTATTATATAATTCAGCATTAAATTAAGTTTTATTATAACATCAATAAAAATTATATTTGTTCAAAAAATTTACATATATTTTTTAAAATCATTCTTATATTTATCATTTTGCTGTTTATTATTTATCGGATCCTATGTCTCTAATTTGAAATCTTCTAATTCATTCTTATAATTCAACAAATAAAACCCTCCAGTGATTGTAGAAAAAAATTGTTATAATTTATTTTATTCAAACATTGAAACTATGTTATTGTGCAGTATTTCCTATCTTCGGAAAAATATATGTATATCAAAAATCTGGGAAAGATCGAGGGAAAAATTAAGACATTAAAATATATTATATTTATATTTTATTGTTAAAATATATATTCACTACACATATTGTTAAATAGCATGATTTTCATATGTTTTATATTCGTTATCCTATTCTACATCTATTACAAATTTTCTTAAAATATACTTAAAATTAGCGCGTTATGGAAAGTGCAAAAGACATACGTTATCCAGCAGAACGTAAGGCACCTTGGTGAAACCAAAGATTGTCAAATTAAGCAAATAAAGTTGACAATATTTTAAATCACAAAATTACAAACTTAATCTTTCGAGTCAAGATAAAATTATAATATACTTTCTTCTCAATAAGTATCATTTAAATAAAAAGTTTACTTCGCAATGAAACACAATTTCAATATGTTTGTAAATTGTGTAAATTAGAATTGAAAATTTTATCTTAATAATCGATTACAAAAACAACAAACAACTCGATTACAATTTTTTGAATGTAGGGATGGTTCCAATTTTCTGTGCAATAATAATTTAGATTAATAAACGCAAATTTCTGTTTTAGATACGTTGAGAAGCATTAGTTCATATACTGCTTTAAACGAATATCGCAAAATTAAAAATTAAAATTAAGATATTTTGATATAATTATAATTTTGATAAGTTAATTTATGCTTACGAATTTTGATCATAGCTCAGAAAAGATTACATATTTACTGAAAATTATTTTATAACATACAGAAAATAACGAACAGAAAGTATAATTTTTTAATGAATTTTTAGCAAAATTAATCGATAAACAATTTAACAGTAAAATACGATAGTTCATTAAAATAAAGTACTGAACAAAAACAAAAAATTAATTTTAAAATAGATGTGTTGTATATAAAATTATAGGTACGTAATTGACAGATTTTTTAATTTAACAGAGTAATGCAACATTTTATGTAATTATAGTTACTAAACAAATTTTATAAAATCTCTGAATACCTATCCAAAACATTTGAGAAATATCAAAAACTTTAATTTAGCATTTGAAATTTTTCAATCACAAGTAAAACAATTAAAATGAATTTTTTTAACAGTAATTGGAACTGGTATATAAATTTTAAGCAGCGAAAAATAAAATTTCAAACAAAAACTCAATGTTTTATGCACTCTATGTAAAAAGTAACTATAGATAACAAGAGCTAAAATGTGAAAGATGAAAACGAATAAGCGTATCAAACACCCACAGGGTGGCACCTGTTTAAAAAAAGATAACATTGAAAATCAGCAAAAATGAGCAAACTTAAGAACGAAAGTAACAAAAAACTTAAAGAAAACTTAAGCAAAAAGCAAACTTAAAAAGCAAACTTAAAAAGCAAACTTAAAAAGCAAACTTAAAAAGCAAACTTAAAAAGCAAACTCAAAAAGCCAATTTAAAAGCGAAACTTAAAAAGCCAATTTAAAAAGCCAATTTAAAAAGCAAACTTAAGAGAGCAAACTTAAGAGAGCAATCTTAAGAAAGCAAACTTAAAGAACAAAATTCGAATCAAACTTAAAAGCAAATTTACAAAAATAGTTGAAAACAAGTTGAAAACCGAAAATCAAAAATAAAAATAACAGTTTATCAACTAACTGCTTCAAGTAAACATGAACACAAGCAGTCTGTTGTGAAGTAACGATTCAACGAGTGATTAACAATAAACAGTAACGATTGTGATTAACGAGAAAAAATAACAATGAGGGACAATCAAATAGTAATGCTCAAAATGAATTTTTTCAAATGAAGTGTTAACGAAGAAAAAACAAAACCAAACTTAATAAAATCCGCTTTGCGGTCAAGAATCAAAGATCAAACTTAATGCATTATAAAAATTAGGTTAAAACATAACTTGAAAAATCTGCTTAGCAGTCCAAGTATAGAATAAGTTAAACTTAATGATCGTTAAACTTAACAAATGAAACTTGAACCCATGCCAAACAATTAACAAGAATGTAATTTATTTTCAATGAAAGCAGAACTCATTTGGTAAGGAATCCAAATTGCTATGAACATCAAGGTAATAATGTGGTTATACGGCTTGCACGAAATAAAAAAAAAGAAAAAAAATTATAAAAATTAAGAACTAAAAACTGAAAGCAAATAAAAAAGGAATAAAACAAAAGTGATATTAAAAAGGAAAACGTAGTTTCAGTACAACTTTCCATAAAACGCGCTTAAAAATTCTAACTTAAGTATTTAAATTTCAAAATTCTAACCTACTAATTTTTATTGTTATTGTTTTTATTTATTTGTTTTTATTATGCTTTTAATATTAATATAGTATTTTATGATGAAAAAATATTTCAAATACGTATTTTAAAACATTAATTCTAAAATGGTTAAGGCACGATATTAATATTGAAATTGGAAAACAGTGGATTCTCTAATCGAATATTTACATAATATTCGAAATGAAAATGTTCGAACACAAGAAAATGAATAAATTAAAAACTTACTTCGAATAAACATCAATAATAATTACTACTCTAAATGAAAAAAAAATACTAAAAATATCCTATTCCTAGAAAAACTTTACCGAAAGTTAATTAATTTTACTGAACACTTTAATTAAATTATTATTATATTCAAATAGTAAACTGCGGTGAAAGTGCAACTATGCATCTAAAAAATAATATATCCTAAATGCCTATATGTAACTTATATAAAATCAACTTATCGATATGACGATACAATTATATTCAATTGTAAGGCTTCGAAATTAACCTATTCACCAGGATCTTCATCCGAATTTTGTCAATACGACAGAATCATAAAGAACAAAAGAAAAGTTGATAAAGAAAAAAGTATAAAAAATCAAAAACTAAAAGTTGATATAGATGAGATGTTCTCTTCTATTCGTTCATAATTTACAAACTGTTGTAAAATAAACATGAAATTTATTAGAAACAGAAACATGAACCAAAGATCTTGAAAATAAATCAAGGTACAGGAATTATAAAATTTGACTGAGCAAGATATTAACTTTCATGAAATTTTGCGTTTGCAATTAGGTCGTTAGATTAAATTCTTTTGTAACAGGAGAAGTGTAATATTTTTGTCACAATTTGAATAGCGAAGAGAATCATCGTTTAAATAAGGATAACGAAAATAGAACTTAAGAAAAAACTGGCTATTTCACAAATGTGTGATGATAACTCAGTCAAATAAATAAATAAAATTAATAAAGTAAAAAACAAACATAGTAAACAAATCATACAGCAACTGGATATAATAGATATGCACAAACAATACAAAAAACTCTTCCTCACTCTTAGAGGAAAGGGCGCTCCTATTCAGCAGTCGTTTGATGAATTATCGAAGAACTTTGTGCACTTTCTCCAAGCATGATTATTTTGGTAATCGTCCCTTTTTATCCTTATTCACGACATTTTAGTTACTCTCGAACAGTACACAATATTGAAGTTATCAATCTAATGGATACGAACATCTAGAAAATTCAGCGTTCAGCGAATGATTTTCGAAAGAAGTTTATCGTCATTTGTAGGAATTACTCCGTATTAAACAAATATTGATTAAACTGCAATATAATTCCGTAAAATGATTTTTGTACGTATTTTGGAAACCACTCGCTCTTTTATTTAATGTTGACAGCGACACCTCCTGGAAACAATTCATAAGAACATTCTGCTCTAATTTTATGATGACATCGTACATTCCCAGACGATCAATAACATTTATATCATATCTATTTTCCTTGCATGAAAATGCACGTGACAGAATAAAAGAAATTTTCTGTGTTTTAATTATAATAGAATACTATGATATGTATAATTTCTTCAAATAAATATATTTCGTGAAGTCTATTATCTATTTATTTATATTATCTCTGACGGTTATCATTCCGGATTGTTCACGTGCCCATGCATTTCATCTCAATTTCCTAACTACTTTCTTTTCTTTTTTTTTTAAGATTTTTTTTCTGAAATTGTTATCGAATAAAAAAATAATAATCCAAATGAAACGTTAAAGTAAAAAACAAAAATCAGAACAAAAATTTGAAAATCTTATAAAACCATCGAATCACTTCAGGAATCATCAGTTGCTAAATTTCTTAATGAGAATTTTTTAGAGCATTGAAAATCGAAAATGGAAGTTTTAACATACTTTTATATTGAAACATTCTAAGTGAATCGATGGTTTTCTTCAAAAATAACCAAATAACATAACGAAAAGAAAAGAAACAAACAAAATAAAACTAGTTAACAAAAACGTAAAAACAAAAAAGTAAAAACAAAAAATTAAAAACAAAATAAAAAATTTTACATGCCAAGATGAACAAATTTATATAGACCAATACATATTTTGCATTATTTATATTTATGATTTGGACCTTTTTTGTATTACTTAAAGTAACAATTATATTGCAAATAATTTATGTATTTGTCTAGGTGCATATATTATTGCTTATCCTGGCATTAGCTATAAAATATACGACAGTGCATTTCATTTCAAATGAAATTGACGAATAGATACGCAAAAGAACGCAAGAAAATAATTAACATATCATAAGTTAGAGAACATAACTAGACAGCCGTACATGAAATTTGTCGGGAATATATTCTTAATGTTTTTATACTACAATAAGAAGAATTTTGATCAAAAGCTCTGCTTTAGTTTACTAATTTTACAGAAAATTATAGTGATACATATTTCCAAAAAAAGGAATGTTTTCTTAAAAGATAAATGCTAAAAAATAAATGAACTATTATCCAATGATTATGAATTTGATGTAATTTTCTGATCTATAGAATGAGCTTTTGAATCAATTTCCAAGAGCAGATATTTCATTATTAAGTACTAAATAGGTAGTTAATAAAATAATGAAGAGTGTGAAAATCTGAATTGAGATTCGAAAAATTTTAAAATAATTACTTCATGTGAACATAAATTTGAACTTCTTAATTTCTAAAAATTGTGTAAAGAAATAATTTTCATTGAGATTAATATATTGAAGCTTATACGTTGTTAAGTCCCTGAAGACATTTCGCAATGGTCTGATAATCTATGGTAAACTATAAATTACGGAACGAAAATTAAATTACGTTAATTGAGTGTTGATGAAATCCCACGACGATGGCTGTCCTATCAATGAGAAAAAGTCCTTCCATAGATAAGCGGAAGAATGCCCACGTGATTGATCTACTTCGCAATTAACGAAGTTTCAGCATGTATTGTTTCTTCAATTAGAATATAAAAAATTGTTTTCTTTTCGGTGTCAACGAAGAGAGCAATTTTTCGAATAAAATTTTCATTTCAAATCTGGATTAGCATTCATTTAACGTCTTTCATACATTTTCGGTCGACATTTTGAAGACGAATTTTTGAAATTGCAATGTTATATTAGGTGTATTGATTATATCGGCCAGTATTTGAGGTAACAACGGTAATTTCAGTGGTCTTTACAGAAAAAAATCTTGAAAATTCCAATTGTTGAAATATCTGTAAATTAACCTTATTTGACAATACTCTGTAGTGAAGATAATTTTAATGGCTTTATAAGTTCTATTTCTGATTTTATTGGTCGATGATTTACGGAAGATGTGTATGATAAACGAAAATTTACACCAAATAGTTGCTTTTTGTCTGTGCTATCCTGAGAGTTTGAACGGCCAGTTTTGGAGAAAGCTTTTTTCATATCCTTACAGTCTGTTCCAAGAGTCGTTTTGCGTTTTCATTTACTTGTTTTGTTGTGTTAAGTGCGGAGAGATGCCAATTTCAATAATTTTTATACTGCGCAAAAGTTTGACTGATTGATCAACTTCGCTTGATGTCACTTGCTAATATAATTTTATTTTCTTGGTTTCTCTGCTGTCAAATTCTGGATAATGGGTCTAATAAATTATTTCTCGCCTGTAAATGAAGTTTCTAAAAAAAATTAATTTCTATCGAAGCTCTGGTGATTAGTTTTCTGATTTATTTTTTAATTATTTTTTTTAATTATTTAATTTTTTTATTGCTAACGACTCGTGGACAGAAATGTTGTTTTAGAATGAATATGCAAATATCTTTGAGAATATCTTCTTTACCGCATTACGATGAAAGTACCGTTCTAGTCTTTCGTCTATAATTTAGTATTTTGTTCATTTTTTCGAAAGCACTCTCTTTGTCGAAATGTTTTCTTCATCGAAGCATTAAATTTTTATATTCTGAGTTATCCACGGTGATAGAAGACGAAAGTAATTTTGATTTTCAAACGATGTTACGTAGCATTCTGAGTTAACAGATGTATGTCTTGATGTAGTTCATGCTGTTATTTTTTTCTGTAATTCCGTGTCTGGCAGCCCGATAAAATTGAAACCTATGAAAATTGAGGAGCTAAGTGACTCATCCTCGTTATTTTCTTCCGTGATGAAGTTGGCGATATACTATCTTGATTAATATAAATCCGTAGTAGACATCGGTAGTCCTCGGTATCTGTACGGATTCATCCAACTCCTCTTCTTTTTCCGAGGCTCATAAATTGATAATCAGCTCGTGCTTGTAGTGTTTCTCCGTTGATCTTGATGCGCTTTCATTAGCAAAGGTCGAGATGTTGGCAGCGTCACTGTTACTGCTGGTCTGGATCTGGAAGGGTGTGAGCGTTAGCTACGAAGCATAACCAAAAGGGAAGAGAGAGGAAAGGTGAAGTAAAAGAGAAAGAGAAAAAGAGAAAGCATGCACAGTTTGAAGGGCACAGAAGGAGTAAAGTACAAAAGAGGGTCTCGCAAGAAAACTATTGTGCGTCGTTGTGGGAGCTCAATTTTTCAAAACTGCAGTGCTCATTATCTGGGGTGAAAAAAGCATATGAAAATATTATATGTACAAGATGTGGCTATTAAATAACGAAACTGGTGATACACGCGAATACTTAACCAACGGTCAGATCGAACAAGATTGCTGAATTTTTTGATATATATATACACATATCAATTTTTGACGTGTTAAGGCAACCCGAGCATGAATCGTCCTCAATATATTTTCGGATATCTTCAAAACGCTTAAACATTCATTGCTATACATTTTTCAGTTGCAGTTGTTCAAAGGTCGTGTGATATTTCATAAAAATCCGTTGCGTTAAACCAAAAAAAAAAACCGTCCCTATATAAACGAAGGCCAAAGCTAGAATGATTTATTTACAGACAGTAGCCTTTAGCGCAGGGGTACTTCTGTAGCAACGCCAGTCTCAATTAATAACCACACTTCGTATATGCATAATGCGTATGCTGCAACACAATTGTCGTTGTAGATGGGGTTTAAGAAATTGCGCGGAATGAAGGACGGTCACTTACAAGACTTGGGACCGAATAAGGTAAGGGGACTTTTGTCGTTTTATGTATATGTGCGTATATCTAGTTCTGTATCCGTATTGAGAGGATTCCCTGAAAAAGCGCCTATTGTTTGTAAAACAAAAGTCGGTTCTTTTGTATACCCGTATCAGGTCTGTAAGCTTTCGATTTGTATACTGTATGGTTTCGTTATAGTATTATGGTTATAAAAGATTGGCATTTATAAGTCCAACCTCGACTACTATATTTTCACTTTTCGTTTCCTTATGGTTTCATTAGAATAATGATTTTTATTAAAATTTATTTTGTTATTTTCTTTGTATTTACTTAGTTATTATAAATTTAACACTCGAGTAACATTTAATTTTGCAGACATGTTAGAAAATGCAGCTTTGATTAATAATGTGAAACTATTAATTTTGCATCATGACCGATTTTCAGCAGTATTTTTTATAAAAATATGTCCTTTGAAACAATTTTATTTAATATTTATTTTACAAATTAGTCGATGGTAATTTTAACTATGAAATTTGTATATTAATCAAAAGAGTTTCTTAAATTTGCTTTCATTGAAGTTATGGTAAGAGTTAGTTATATTTTACTGTACATTTTCCAACTATAGATGGCTTTTGAAAATACTATCTGAAAGTATAATTTTAATTGTAAAATATTCTTATGTAAATACTATATTACGCAACTATATTAATTTTTCAGTAATAAATTTCAATCTATTGTTCAAGATGATTATAAAGATGTAATTTCTAATCTTATCGAACAATTCGTTCTGCTCCGTGGAATTCAAATTCAGTTTCTACTGTTAAGAATTTTCTGTGACTTCAGATGGAAAAGTAAAATTAGCACAAAAATAACTATGTTCATTTTATTGTTGTAATTGAAAACCTATCTAAGCCTACTTTTTTCTATTCCTCACAATTTTGAAAATTTCCTCACTTTGCTTTTCCGAATCATTAAAACATCTAAATATTATTTTTCATTATGTTATGGACAGATATATTTTCGTATATGAAATCTTATAGCGATTAAATATATAATTTACTATTTTTGAAGAGTAGTATATTTGAATTTTTGGAAATATTGATTGGACAACATACTGAAACCAACAAATTTATTACAATATAGACTATTTTTTCATTTCTCATTTTGTAGAATTTTGAAATTATAATCTGATTTTAACAATATTTTATAATGTAAATTTGTACTGTGTTGAATATTTTTTAAAAGACTAAAAATAATTTTTTATACCAATCCTTTGACTGTTTTGCATTTTTTTTTAATTTAAAATAATTATGATCCAGAATATTAAAAAATTGAGACTATTTTTACAATATTGATTTTGCTTGATAAAAAACTATAATTATTATAATCCAGATTATTTCCTATTTGCATATTTAAAATTTCGAACAGAAACGAATAACTTTTGTTAACCAATTTTTATTATGATAAATTTTTATATAAACGGGAATTGATTAAAAGTAAGGATATTTTGTTATTGATTTTTCATATTTTGCAATTCTAAACAGAAACTGAACTTCTTGTAAAACAGATTATTTATTAATCTTGGAATATTTTTTAATTTCTTGTAATTCAGATCATTTATTAATTTTGTAATATTTTTTAATTTCAAATAGAAACCAATAATTTTTTAAAAACCAAACATGTTAATGATGATTTTGCATAGATACAATCTGATAATCTATTTGTATTCCAGACTATTTGGATTGATATTTTTCAATTCTAAATAAACAATGATTTTTTTGCGGTCCAAACTATTTTTTGATTGTAAATTTTCATATTTTTATTCTGAACAGAAACCAATAATGCAATAAGCCAATTTTGCAATCCAGACTATTTTTTGATTGATAATTTTGCATATTTTTAAGTTCTGAATAGAAACGAATAATTTTTATAAAACGAATCTATTAATGTTGAATTTAATATAAACATAAACTGACAATTTCTTGGAATCCAGACTATTTTTTGATTCTTGATTTTAGCGTATTTATTAATTCTAAACAAAAACCGATAATTTTTTGATAGTGAATTATACCTTGATTCTTAATTTAAACATTTAAATTTTAAACAGAAACTGTTTTTTTTGCAATCTTTGCTATATTTTAATGGGTAGATTATATTTTAATAACTTTTTTACAAATTTAGATTCACAGACTTGATTTACAGATTTAATAATTTTGAACAAAAATAATTTTTGTAAATTAAATTTTTAATTTTTACATATACAAGAAACTGAAATTGTAATCCCAGAGTTTTTTTGATTCGTGAGTTTATATATTCTAAACAGAAACTTATAATTTTTTCTTAACCAAATTATATTTTTATTCATGATTTTTGATATTTGGTAATTCTGTAAATGTTTTCTGTTTTGAACATTATGTAATTTTGAATTTTCTTTAAACCAAATTTGTTTCAACATTTTGCATTTTAACAAACTGTTTATAGCAATCGAGACTTTTTTCGTGATTGAGACTATTTTTTTGTGATCGAGACTATTTTTTTGTGATCGACACAATTTTTTTGTGATCGACACAATTTTTTTGTGATCGAGACTATTTTTTTTGTGATCGAGACTATTTTTTTTGTGATCGACACTATTTTTTTTTGTGATCGAGACTATTTTTTTGAAATCCAGTCTATTTTTTTGTAATCAAGTCTATTTTTTTGTAATCAAGTCTATTTTTTTGTAATCAAGTCTATTTGTTTTGTAATCAAGTCTACTTGTTTTGTAATCAAGTCTATTTGTTTTGTAATCAAGTCTATTTTTTTGTAATCAAGTCTATTTTTTTGTAATCGAAACTATTTTTGAAATCGGAACTATTTCTTTTTATAATTGGAACTATTTCTTTTATAATCGTGACGATTTCTTTTAGAATCGGGACTATTTCTTTTATAATCGGGACTATTTCTTTTATAATCGGGACTATTTCTTTTATAATCGGGACTATATCTTTTATAATTGGGACTATTTCTTTTATAATCGGGGCTATTTCTTTTGCAATCGAGGCTTTTTTATGTAATCGAGGCTGTTTTTGTAATAGGGATTATTTCTTTTGTAATCGATATTATTTTTTTGTAATCGAATTTATATTTTGTGTAATGGGAACTATTTTTTATGTAATCGGAACTATTTTTTATGTCATCGGGACTATTTTTCATTTAATCGAAACAATTTCTTTTGTAATCGAAACTATTTCTTTTGTAATCGAAACTATTTCTTTTGTAATCGAAACAATTTTTTTGCAATCAAGACTATTTTTTTGCAATCAAGACTATTTTCTTGCAATCGAGACTATTTTCTTGCAATCGAGACTATTTTCTTGCAATCGAGACTATTTTTTTAATCGAGACTATTTTTTTGCAATCGAGACTATTTTTTTGCAATCGAGACTATTTTTTTGCAATCGAGACTATTTTTTTGCAATCGAGACTATTTTTTTGCAATCGAGACTATTTTTTTTAATCGCAACTATTTTTTTTGTAATCGAGACTGTTTTTTTGTAATCGAGACTGTTTTTTTTGTAATTGAGATTATTTTTTGCAATCCAAACTATTTTTGTAATGGCATCTTTGTAATGGAGACTATTTTTTTATTTATAATTTTCGCATAGTGTTCTATTCTAAACACAAACCAATAATGTTTTATAAATCAAAATGTTTTCGAATTTTGTTAATTTGTTAGAATTCCGATGATTTTTTTATTTGTATATTTTTAAATTCTGAATGAACATGAAGAATTTCTGTAAACAAAATTTTTAATGTATAATTGCAGAAATGGAGATTTTCATAATCCAGACAATTTTTGGTTACCAATGTTGCATTTTAAATTTTAAACAAAAACAGATACTTTTTTGGAATATAGACTTTCATTTTAAAATATATTAGAAAAAAAGACCAATAGTTTTGATTTTTAATTTATTCGAAACAAAGACCAATCTGTAAACTAGATTTTGATGATAGATTGTAGATATTCTTAAATTCTAAATAGAAACTGATACTGTTTTGTAATCCAGATAATCTTTTTTGATTGCTATTTCAACATATTTTTGAACTGTAAACCAAAACTGATAATTTTTTCCAATGCAAACTATTTTTTTTCTTGTTGATTTCAGTACATTTTTCAATTCGAAACAGAAAGTGTTAATTTGTTTGTAATCGAAGCTATTTTTTTTGTATATTTTTAAATTCTAAACATGAATAATTTTTGTAATCCATACCAGTTTTCAATTTCTATATTTTGAAATTCTGAACAGAATTAAAGTATTCTGAACAGAAGCCATCAATTTTTGTTAAATTAAATCTAAAAATTGATTTGGTATGTAAACAAAAACTGATTGTAATAAACTATTTTTGATTGTTAGTTTGTCATAGTCAAATTCTAAACAAAAATCGATAATTTTTGTAATTCCTACTAGTTTTGGATTTGGATATTTTGAAATTCTAAACAGAAACTATGAATTTGTGGAAAATCATATCTAAACAATCATTTTATATATAAACAAAAGCTGATTTTTTAATACAAACTATGTTTTGATTGATGACTTGCATATTTTTAAAATTCAAACAGAAATCGGTAATTTTTGTAATGCACGCTAGTTTTGGATTTGGATTTAAGAAATTCTGAACTGATACCATTTATTTTTATATATAAACTAAAAGCTGATAATTTTTTTGTAATCCACTATTTTTTGTTTGTTGATTTTGCATGTTTTTGAAATTCTCAATGAAAACTAATATTTCTATATAATTTGAACTTTTTCAAATGACCGTGTTCAATGAAATTGCTTTTTTCTAATACAGAGTATTTTTTAATTATAAGTTACAGATTTTTTAAATTCGAAAGTGAAGACCTGTTGTTCTATTATAATCTCGGCAATTTATTAATTTGAAAAATTAACTATAATTTTATTGCAATCTAGGCTATTTTCAATTGTTTATTAGGTATTATAAATAGTAAACTGAAACAATTCTATTGTAATTCAGACACCTTTTTGATTGTTTACAGTGGTTTATATTGAAAGAAAACTTCTGGTAATCCAAACTATTTTTGAATAAATTGTTAAGTAATTTATACGAAAAATATTCATACTTATATTTGATCATTTTGATTATTGTAAAGTGTTATGTATTTATGTAAGAATATCTAGAACGAATTTGTATGTGCAAAAATTATAATTTCATTTTCTCTATTCTAAATAAAAATATAAATTTTGGATAATTCAGGATATATCGATTTTTTAAACACTACACAATAAATTTGTGGATATATATTGTAGAGGCTCAGAAGATTTTCGATGGAGTAATATTTTATGCATATACTTTTTTGTAAACTTTTTAGATAGTACTGGGCTGTAATCTTTTTTGTTGTAATAGGTTTATAAAAACCAAACCTAAATAAATAAAGCCAGTTTTATTTCCACTTTTTTGAATGAATTTGAATTTTACATCACAGAACAAGTTTGTTTTTTTTTCTTTTTAATTTTCTGATAAAACGGATTATTATAGTCTTCATAATAGAAGTACTACTTCCAATCTTGTAATAAAATATATAAATTTTGCAACAGTATAAATTCTGTAATCATTTAATTTTCGTAACAACCAAAAAATATATATATATAGATGTCGCTTTTTCGTAAATTTTGCACCTTGGGATTATATTGAAACTGTTCGTTCGGAACTAGTGTTTTGACATGTAAGCTATAGTTATGGCTGTATCGCTGGGTTGTCGCAGGAACCTGCTATAATATTGGGAATTCCAAGTTCATGATTATTCGACCTTCGGTAAGGCCATTTTTCGAAACAATGATGCGTTGTTCAAGCCCTCGAAACGAAATTTAACGGCTGAGTGGTTCCAATTTAAAGTACATAATATACTTTACCCCGGAATTTTAACAGATCCATGAATCGCGCGATCGCGTGTTCCTTCCTTTATCTCATATATGTCAAGGAACCGGGCGGTGAAAATGTCTAGAAAAATTTGATCTGGTTTTCCTGGAAAATTTGTTTGGAAATACATTGGAATTTTTCAGACGATGCGACGTCCATGGCGCGATATTGATATTTTAATGTGCGTTTTTAATTTTTCCGCGCTTTATATGTGTAAAATCGTATTTCGAGAATTTTGGATTTATACCCGAAAAATTTTGCAAAACTAGCGCTCGAAAATTTGCACATTTCCGGTGTGCTTTATGCAATAGTCCCAACGTGATGTGTATAAGATATTTCCCTTTACATACCTTCTTTCTCTCTCTATCTCTCTCTTTCTCTATTTCCTGTGCAAATTATCATTAATTCAGTTTCACGGAGTATCCTGCTGAACATAATATATCCTATATCCCTTTTATGAACGATGATATCGAACGATCGAAAGAAAAATTTAATTCATTTCATAAATAATCATTCGAATAATCGGTATTATCGCGAATAATATATATTGGCGAAATGTATAATTTTCACGATTCGAGCGCGTGCGTATAGATATTCGAAAAAGGGGAGTGGGAGAGGAGTGGGGGAGATAAAGAGAGAGAGAGAGAGGGAGAAAGGGAGGCGCAGGCCAAAACGAGAATCCGATTTTGTATTATAATACTTGTTGCGCCGTGAATCGTGACGGGTTTATTTGAGCTGCGCGTAGGACGATAATGAGGGGTGCATAAATTGCCAGCGGTAGAGGCGCGCGATTTGGGCTCGTATGTATCTGTGTGTAAAATGTGCGTTCAGCGCGGGGGGGGGGGGCACGTGCGTGCTTCGGTGTGCGAGAGGTAGTGTATAGGATGGGGGTTGTCACTTCCGGCACTCCACGTGGAAGCGGCACTTGTTATCCGGCTCCTCGCTCGTTCCCTCTCTTCGGATGCTCGCCCCCCTCCCTCTCATCGTCACCCTCCGACCCACTTGACTCATTGCCAACCGCGCGCCTATTATATTATAATGACTTTTGCCCATCGGCGCTCCCTGTGAGGTTAACTCGGAAAGTTCCGAGGTTCGAAAGGTCAAAATGGTACTGCTGTATTCCAATTCAGAAATGTCGCGACGCCCGAACGTGAGGCGCTATCGTATATTTATAGATTTTGATCTGCGTCGGCTTGCTTTTCGAGGCTGGACACGATCGATGAATTTTGATCGGCTTGGATTTAGCGAGGAGGAAAAAAGTGCAGTTTCCGCGCGTAAGTCCGACGGGAGTGACTCAATGCTTTACAAAGGATATTATTTGTCACATATTTCGAATTGTTTAATGAAGATCCGTGCGGAGATACGATAGGGCTTAAAGTTAAGTGTAAAATGATTCGTTCAACAAGATGCACACACACGCTGGTTGTTTGTTTTTTTTTTATGTAAATGATGCAATTTCGCATTCTATTATTATTTGTTAATTGTTTTTTAATGCATTTTTTAATACGTGCAATTTTAATTTTCATTCAACAAAGAACAACGGTACTACATAAAATTACAGAAGCAACAGTTCTATTCAGGCGCGCAAAAGACGCACGATCGAAGGGTAGAGCAGCTGTAACGGATTTTGAAAAAAAATTTTTTTTACATCCTTTTTGGTGTGGCAATGGAACGAGTTATTGCGAAAAATTCTAAGCCAAATAGATAAATTGTAAATTATTAAAATAGTGGTTTATGGTGGGAATTTTTGATCGTCTAAACGTGAAATTTGTTACAATACTGTCGTTTGTTAAATTTATGTGAATAAATGAAATGTTGCTATTGCAATTTTGTGATCAAAAATTGTTTGTACCTTCGATGCGCGTCTTCGGTTCAATTTTGCATATCAAAATAATAACAAAAACAGTTAATTGAAATTAGTACAAAATAGAGAATGCAATGATTTTTAAAGCAACAAATTTCGGCAACAATTTTTTACTTATATTTTTAGTGTCAGGTACATTCAGTTGCATACATACCGTTCAAACTATTTACAAATTATACTATTGTTAATATCACACTGTTTCTACTTTAGATCAAATTTTTCGTTCGAAATCAGTGAATTTTCTATATATTAACGGCAAATTATAATGGTTATTTTAACTAACACAAATTTACAAAAATTATCTACAGTTTAAATACGTATCGTGAACTATTTCATTTTCATCGATGACTTTTGTACTTATGCGAGGTATAATGGTGCAAATAATACTATCAAATTTAATGCATTCTGTAACGCAACGATTATGGGAAATTAATTAGAGTATGAAAAGTAGAATGAGGTTTCGAAAGAATGAAGATGAAGAAAGAACAGCAAATTTTGAATTTTGTGAAAGTAATTTTGATCATTTTAACCATCAAAAGTTTTTTATATTTTTTTTTTGTTTTTTTTTTCTGGTTTCAGTATCAACAATGAGATTCGAAGAAATAATTTTGAGACTTTAGTCGAGGATCTTGGTGCTTGGATAGAGTAAGGCCTAACGCAGCTGTGTCACACAGATGGAGTAGGATCCGAGAGACCTAATAATTTCGATCATCGACCGACGAATCTCGCCGCGTGGTTCTTTGCTTCCCAAAAATTTTGCTTACGCGCTACTGTTGGTCTCCTTGTTTCTATTCCACGTTTTGAAATATCCTCTTAACGGGGCCGTCTGGGCAATATTAAACTTCGTCTTTTCGAAAAAAAAAAAACAACAATAACTCTTCTACCCCGTGTAATTGTTCCAGTTTGTAGTCGGATTAGTCGTTCGACCGGGTCAACGAGGCGTGCAAAAAAAAAAATCGAATCCACGGAATCGAGCGCCCGTCCGCGCTTCGTTTACGACCCCCTCGTCGCGTACTACCAGTGCTCGTATGACCAAATTCACATCGTCGATTTCAAAAGGGCAGAAAATTTGAATTAGCGCGCGGCAGTTCGCCCCGTTGGCAGCAGTTCGAGCGTCTCCCGGCTTCTCGTGATTTTGTTTCTTGGTTTCGTCTCGCGGCGTTTCTTTGGAAAAAGAATAAATTTCGAAACCCCGTTGTAATAAAGTTGGCTGAGCCACAGTCGAGAGCTGAATATAATTGTTTCACGTTCCGTTTTAATTACATAATTGTATAGCTTTTTCTTAACAAAGCTGGACTATTTTGTCAAACGTGTTACGATAATTTACCATTACGGCGAAATTCGGGGGGGGGGGGCGCTCCGCGGACGGGCGCATCGTATTCGACCACTATTTCGACATTTGAGAAATTAAAGCCTGGGTATTATTTATGTGGATAATGACCAAAATTGAAATTTTCAATCGTGAAATAATACGTTATTCAACAATGCAACAGAATTTCGCGAGCGACGAGATTTCCCGGTCGATAGCTAGTGCCAAACGTAGATACGTTTTTAAAATTTGAGGCGTATAATTTCGAGTAGTCTATCGGAGCACCAAGACCGTCGTTATATACGGATTGATATTGTACGAAAAAAAAATATATGCATAGCCAAAAAGCTTATTGTTTTTCAGTTAAAGAGTTTTTTCTATTTTTTTTTCTAATTTTTTTTTTTTTTTTTAAAAAGGCCGAAAAAGTACTCACCGATAAGGATAATTGTTCCGTTTCCCTTGGCGTGCAGAAAACTGTATGCGGCGGACTGATGCTGCTGATGGTTATATTGTATAGCGTGGTCGTCCCCAATTGATCTACGGCAGAAAAATCAAACGGAACACTTCCGGTTAGGTATGGCCCTGGCACCACGGAGATAGCGGCTGCTCTCTTCTCTCTCTCTCTCTTTCTCTCTTTGTTCTCCTACGTTGCGCCGTAATACTTGCAAAAAGTTGCGTAAAATCTTATTTTTATAATAGGCTCGAGAGCGTACACGTGCTAATTATCTTCTTGCGTTCATTCGCGTTTCCTCGTCCCTCGTTTCTTGGCAATACGCAGATTTTCGCCTCTCTGCCCGATGCGCGACGACGATCGTATATATACTTGTCCGAGGAGAGCTGTGTCCTTGTAAGACCCCCGCGAACCCCGGGTCCGCCACGCGGGCCAGCCGCGTGCTCGGTACCCGGGTCCCCGCGGGGCGCGCTCGCTCGACGCCGCTCGAAACTGCACTGTGCCGTGGCAAGGGCCAGCGAGGGTTTTTATAGGCGGCGCAGGGACCCGCCGCCGACGACCCCCGCCTGCACGTGCGATGCTCGCACGCTTACGCGGGGGCCCCGTGAATGAGAGAGAGAGAGAGAGAGAGAGAGAGAGAGCGAGAGGGAACGCGAAGGGGCGAGGTAGTGGGGATAGGAAAGGGGGAAGCCACGTAGTACGTATAGGCATGGCGTATTATATATATATATATATATATATATGCATAAGGGAGACAGGGGCCCCTTTCGCATCGCAGCCCATGGGAAAACGAAACCCGCGGAGCGACGCGACAATGGAGAACAGGCTGCGCTCCCCTCGCGCCCTTATTCCCGACGCGGCCCCATGCGTGCTTGATCATATAAGGTATATATATATATATATATATATATATATATATATATATATATATATCTATGTATAAGTTAGACCTGTTCTTCATACGTACATACCTATGCCTTAGAGTATCCGTTTGGCTTTCTTTTCTTTGACTGCGTCAGTGTGTAGCGCATATACATACATGTATACGTGTTACATGGGGTGGCGGAGCGTCTTGCAGGGCGGAATGGTTTCTTTCTTTCATTCTTTTTGTCCTTTTTTATTTGTTACCGTCGACTATGCGTATGTATGCACGTATATTGTTTGGAGGGAAGGGCGAGTTGCAAAATTAAGGGGAACCACTCGGCGAAGTCGCACGGAAGGCTGTGTATGAGAAAAGAAATTTCGTTCCTTTATTGGGAGGTCGTGCGCGGGGCCCATGGGTTTATGTGTGCGCGAGAGGGAATCTGCGCGAATTCGTTAGAACGTAGGGTGATTGGATTCAAAGCGCGATTTTAGTACAGAGGAGCACTAGTTGTCGCTTATTTACTGCTGACGTGCGAGGATATCAATTTCATGGTTCATATATGTCGCGGTCTTCGCTGTCAGTTTTTTTTTCTTTTTTTTTGTTTTTGTTACGAAAAATGGTTTATTACAGAAAATTTAAACTCCTATATAGTTTAGTCTCTGTATAAAAAGTCATAGAGTCCGTAAATTAAAATTGGATATTTAAATAATTAATTATATAGCTTATACATACAATTTTGCGTAAGTGTACATAATTTCGAATGTTCAAAAACAAAATAAATAAATAAATGAATAATGCAAGGAACAATACAATCTTGCCTAACATTTTTATATACTATGTGACAAGAAAAGAATTTTGTTGTAAAAATAGCAAAATACGTAACAAGGCTGTATAGGAATTGTGTTATGAGTATTTGATAATATAATGAAATTAAAATAATTGTAATCAATTGTAATAAAAAATTGAACAAATTAAACATTTTTCCTATAATATATATGTATATATATAGATATGTATATATTGTTTATAATATTTGTTTGGGCCTCATATAATCTACTAGTGTAAAAAAGCATCTGTTCGGGCATTAAATTTAATGAGAGACAGTTATCTATTTATTTGTAATCATGAATACAAAATAGTATAATAAAATACGTTTTTAAAACAATAAATTACTACACAAGGCATTTCGTCAATACATAGAAAGAGAAAGAGAGAGAGAGGAGAGAGACAGAATGAAAGAGAATGGTAAGGGGAATAGTCTGAAGGCCGGCATATAGTGTATAAGCTCCTGGGAATTTCATCCAGGTGACAAGGGGATGCGCGCACGGGTTTCCCTTCCTTCTTCAATTCCGCAGACTCCTCTATCTCGTTCTTGCCCTTTCATACTTTTTCTGTGCCCGTGTCAGTTTGTTCTAGACCCTTTAATCGCAGATCAAGCCTCAGTTATATATATATATATATATATAGCAAACTTCTAACCGCCATCACGACGATTTATTGCATTTTGATTATGGGCACCGTATAGACCGTTTTTTCCTGTCCACTTTCTTTATTTTTTTTGCGAAGCTTACCGATGGAAATTCACGTTGGCGTAGGAGCGCATGTGGTTTTGAAAATTTTCATTGCCGGACTTCGTTTTCTTATTTATATTACCTTTGTTTGCACGTCGTTCTGTTTAATGATATTATAACAATGGTTTTTTGCTTTTATTTCGTAGTTATGTAGTTTTTTCGAAATTTTTAATATTTTGAAACCGCTTCACTGATATATTATAATAAATAAATTTAAAAGAGATAACTATTTTAAACTTTTTTTGAAAAAATAAGTTTTTCTTATATTTTTTTATGGTATGGTATACTGTGTAATTATCATACTTTTTTAATTTCAATAAATTTAGATTGAAATATTAGAATATTACAACAAATGTCAATGTACCTTTGCGTTATTTGGCAAATGCGTAAATTTGACAAATATTCTTCTGATATTCCTTTTTACAAATATTTTAATCTGAAACAAGGTTTGTAGATGTTAAAGAAAAATTGCAACAAATATTCGAAAGATTTTGATGTCCATAGAATTTTTTTCGAGATTTTTTCTAATTCTCGTACACCCGTGACGACTCGTATTTGTAGAATAATGCACTTAGACGGGGGGGGGGGTAGAATCCTTAAGAAGGTGCTGGACGCGTGCGACAAATAAATAAATCGTGCGTGCGCCGGGCCACATATGAGGCTGCGCTGGCCGGTGCAACGAGCACCCCAGAAGTTACCGTTATACCGTATACCAGAGGTTATAGCTATACATACACGTGCAAGGTACGCTTCAGATATTTTTCGTCGACCGTTTTCTTTTTCCTTTATTCCTTGCTCTCTCTCTCTCTCTCTCTCTCTCTCTCTCTCTCTCTCTCTCTCTCTCTCACTCACTCACTCACTCACTCACTCTTGCGCACAATAATGCAGGCGGAGCTCGAGGTGGAGTTGAGTTTCCCTCCCCTACCCACCCCGCCCTTCGACCCCTACCCTGCCCCTTTTTCTCCATGGGCCGTTGCGAGCATCTTGTACGGGGTCGCAGCGGTGGCAGCAGCAAGGACACGCGACGCCAGTCGTAACGCAGTCTCTGAATTTTTTTCTATATATATAGAAGCAGGAGCAGACGCGGCTCTACTTGCAGTGATGATTTTTCAGATATTACGCTTTGCTGAGCGCGTATCCGAAGATTCTTCAGGGCAGCCCGATATAAAGAGGCTCGATAATAACAGCGAGCCGGATGATCGAGCGGATGCGCCCCTTGTGCCATATAATATGCTCAAGTATATACAATATATCTAACGATTTTTATCGGGCGATTTACGTTCACGATGCATTAAAAATATTATTTTTTCACCGAATGAGCGGCGAAAAATTTCGAGCGTGAGCGACTACGTTGTATAGAGTTATAACTGTTTGAATATGTTGGGGAAATATATAAGGATTGTTCGAATAATTTTCTGCCTTTTTATTGATTTAATTTAAAAAACTCCGAGTTTTTGCATTAGTAAGAGAAGAGATAGTGAGTGAATGTAACAGTCCAGCAGCCGACATTAAAGTGAATGTAATAGTCCAGCAGCCGGCTTTAAATCGTTCATATATTCCAAGCGAAATCAGTGATAATCTTATACAATACAATAGTTAAATATTTAACAGTATAAAGAGAAAGTGTTAGAATTTAAGTGGCAATTAGAACTGACTTCACATTTTGTTACTTAATTTACAGCACGGCTTTACTTCGTTTCCGTCTATTATATTTGTATTCAATTTTACTGAAACACAATGTTGACTTTCATCGGAATTAGATTAATTAGAATTTATTAAATATTAAATACGTCACGATATCCTAGGTCCCAGTATCCCGAACATTTTCGTCGACGTTTAATTCGACCTTCAATTAAACTTGTATCCTTTCCTCTTTTCAACATTTTTCATCTTTTCTCATCTTCAAGAATTACGAGCAAACAACGCGAGAAAGTCGCATCCCGACGAGCGAGAAAGCCTCTCTCTCCTCTGCCTCGTCAGATGTCCTCTCCTATCCGTTTTGTCGAACGAACGACGAACGCGGCTCTCCCCCCCCCCCCCATTGTCAAAAGGCTCTCCTCCTCGGAGCCGCTCGGAACAATGAACCGGCGATAATACGGGGGTCCGGCGAGACGCGCGTGAAAGAAAAAAGCCAAAACGAACAATTACCTGGAGGAAAATCGCGCGTAGCACAATGGCCCCCGGCTACACCCCTGGATAAGGGAAGGTCAGTGTATGTGCGTGAAAAATAAACGTGCGCGTGTATGTATATAAGCATAACGTACACTGTACATGGCAAGAAGCGTGCGCAACATGTTACGAATACCGTCAGAATCTCGCGCGACGTTATAGATGCAGCGCCGAAGCAGTCTGAAGTTTATCCAAGTGTCTCTCCCTTGTATTCCTTCTATATATATATATATATATATATATATATATATATATATATATATATATATATATTCAAGCAGCTGCGCGAACTGCGCTGAATTGATTTGTGCCGTAGGTGACAAGGGCGGCTGCGCTGCGGCGTCCGTGCGCGCGATAATGCCAGCCTTATAGGTTTCACATCGGTCGACGGAGATAAATAGGAATGGTAATGACTTTAAACGAGGCCGTTATTAGACCCACGATCCCGCCTTCGAATTATATCAGGCGGCACGTTAAGCTGAGACACGGTATCAACGGAGTTTTTTGCGTCTTTCGTTTTTTGTCATTGGCGTTTCATCACGTTAATCCAGATAATTGAGATATAAGAGCTAGTTTTTGATGAAAATCTATACTATTCATTCAGTTGTATAATAAATTTGGGGATATATGATATTTGTTTTGTTTTTGGTTTTTCTTTTTAACGAATTCTTGAAAAAGAGGCTGATTTATGGGCTTGAAAAATGTCCCATAACAGGCAAAACATTGAATGACGTTCAGAGATCTGTACGTTGAATTCGTATTTTTTTAACATTCCGACGTTGCATTTCCTAAACAATATATTCTCATTTTAGTGCGCTAGCAGGCGTTATTTGTCACCGATCTCTTTTTTTTTCATAACATACAACATGCAAAGCCTTTTCCCGACTTCGCCCACGATGCTATTAATCAGTCGCAGATTAAAAATCCTCCGTCAAATTCTCGATGTATAATAGTTTTTCTCGATAATAAGGACAAAGAGGGTGGGACCGTGAACATTTAGAAAGAAACAGATTGTACAGCCGATAGGAGATTCTGTCTATTCCCATCGGTCTTGAATTCGATGGTAAATTAATCTGAATGACCGATCTACACCCGGGCAGAACATCGAAATATTATGGAATAATATACTATAATAAACGGTTAGATCGATAACTAAAGATTGCTTCTGCGATCACAGCTTTATCCCGCTTTATCCGGCTTCATCGGCATTTACATATATCTATGAGCCAAATGGAGAACGAAATATAAATAGCACTTAATTACAACTCGCATTTCTGCTTCGTTTTTCGTACAAGCCGCACCGATCATATTTGAGGATGGAGAACAATGATTAGCGAAAATAATTAACAGTACTTCATATATTCACAAAGCTTATAAATATAAGCACGCGTAAATATACAAGTATAAAAAACACTTTTTCGAACGCTCCCATCAAGAGTTGTGGAGTGGTCAACCAGTGCGCCGCTACATATATATATATATATATATATATATATATATATATATATATATATATATATATACATACGTGCGAATAGTAAGGTTTTCGTGACAGCTCAACCCGCTGATTTACCGCTGCGATCTGCTCGCGCCGTGGCGAGTGGGAGGCGAGGGGCGTGGGGGGCGGGGGTCGGCAGTAATAGACGAAGATCGTAAAGACGAATCATTCTTATTACCATCCGCGCCGGATCCTCTTACGTTACGTCGTAAAAGAATGGCGTGAAAAATTTTCAGTTTTCCCGCGCGCCCGGACCAAGGCGCAGAATGCGCGCACGTGCGCGCGTATGCTGGCGGTGGATGGGACGGGTTGAGGGGGGGGGGTGAGCAGAGACAATACACCGATACACCGCCCCACATCCTATATTCGTTCCGATGTCGATTGCTCTTGGAAGGGGGGGGGGAGGAGGACAGCCGCTGTGCAGGCATTGCGGGCGAAGGATTGCTTGGGGTTTTGTGTATGTATATACATAAATTGCGGGTTTGCGGTGAATCCTCTGGTGCGTATACACGTGCGCGGTGGTATATGACGCGCGCGGGTCGCACACGCCGAACGCCAAAAAAAAGGAGGGAAAAAAAGGCAAACGACGCGCTATTCAGTGATGCCTCTCTCCCCCCCTCTCCCTCTCTTTCTCTCTCTCTCTCTCTCTCTCTCTCTCTCTCTCTCTCTCTCTATATATATATATATATATATATATATATATATATATATATATATACAGATGTAAACGAGGATGTAAATATGTTATATATTGTTTACGCGGTCAATTTTTACGAGCTGCAAAGCCAAAGCAGATTGCTTTTATAGATCCAACAGCATCGGGCTGTTTTTAAAGGATGCACGTTAAATGAATTTTATTGTTCAGTTGGCATTGGGAATAAGAATGCAAGTTCTTTCATTTCTTGTAATAATAAAACATTGCAAAATCTGCTCATCAGATGGGATAAAGTTGGAGGTTTGCTGGATTAAATTTTATGATAAAAGGCACGAGTAATTTATGGATATATTGCTATAAGAATCCTCGTAAGCATTTGTAACGGTTTCAATTCTCCAAAGAATTACACAGATATGAGAGTATCGTGTAAATATTTATTTTACCTAAAGTGGTTTTACTAATAATTACATTATCGCAACAAAAATTCTATTCAGTTGGGCTCTTCACGTAACAGTAACAAAATTATCGAAAATTAGATTGAAATACGCTGTGTTCTATTAAAATAATCACTTAGGTCTTGAATATTTGTCCAAAATTGAATAAAGAAAATATTTCTAATGTTTATTAGAAGGATATTGATGTAGAAATTTTAAAAACCTACTGGCAAAGAATAAAATGCCAAAGAATAAGCCATTATTTTTAACTCCGGAGTATATAACAACTAGAGATATTATAGCAGCCGATCGAGTAAAAATGGCACAATACACTGTCAGGGCAAATTCGATCTTCGTTGAACAATTTAAACTGCTTGTAACACGCCTGTCTTCAAATCCATGCGCTCCAAAACGCGTAACGGTCGCTGCATCATTAGCATAATTTATCCGTTGCTACCCTTCGAACCTTGAGAGCGCATCCGACGTTGTGTGTATCGTTGTATATTCAAAACAAAAAAAAAAAAAAACGTGCGCACCATGCAGACGCTGAGCACAACGACGAGTTTCACCGGTCCTCGCGACGACGAAGACCGAACGTCGAGAAAGGGAGAAAGTGTACGAAGATGCGCCCCTTTGGGATACCCTTGGTAGGCCGAGGAGTCCGGGGGGGAGGGGTTATCTATTATATTATATACCTGGAGAGTTCGTTTGGCCAACGAATTCGCCGATGTGCTACAGGAACGAACCTGTCTGTTCTGGGGGTCGACGCATCCGTTGTGCGAATTAAAGAGCCGAGAAGATCAAACGTGAAGAGAGAGAGAGAGAAGGTGCGAGACGGAGCAGACATTGCGACAACGATTCTATACTTCTTAGTCTGCAAAAAATAAAATAGAAGGACTGGAAAAGGTTAGAAAAGTTACGAAATTTTAGAGGCAAACATCGGAAATAGACGGAGAATGCTCATACTTCGTTTACCTTATCAAAAGAATTTTATAAAAGCTGGATAAAGCGCGCTGGAAAATTCGGTACATATGTTTTCATTAATACAATTTTACATACATAATAATAATTCGAAAAATTCTAATTACTTATGAATTTGAAAAAGTCAGTCTCCTTAATCTGACGAGAACTCCTTTAGTTACCGAATACCCATGCTCGTCAACTTTATCTAAAACGAAACAGAACAAAAAATAAATAAAAATAAAACTTATCATTGTACGCCTCTGAGAATTCACTCTACATAAGGAGCCATTGGATTTATCTAGGTTTGAATGACGCGGAGATAAAAAAGGAGCATAGAACCGTTCCACGGATAAGATACTTTAGCTATACGTAGAAGCCAACTGAGGTCGTCGGAGAGGGTACAGGCGATCTTCTCGGATTTTTATCTTGACGTATATATAGATTAGGTAGACCCAGACGCCGTTTATGAGATCCTCGACTTTCCACTATACCTGCGAGGAATTTCGGCATTGGCTACGACACTAACGCACAGAGATAATTATCTCTCCTTTGCACTGCCTCTCGGTAGCGCCGAAGATTCTAGCCAGAATTTCCGTTACACCCACTAAGCAGGGTGCAGAATGTTATTAAAAAATAGCCCCTTTGTTAAGTATTCGATCCACGGCTTTTGTAATAAATGTTATATTCTATAACAAAATTAATAAAAATCCTTAATCCAATTCTTGAGTGGTTAGTTCATTGAGCAAATGTATTAATTACGTGCACAATAGTACTTCTCGATAAGCCCGCAGAAGTTGCTTATTATATCATATTATATTATATATTACATCTGTTCATCTTCGAGGGAAGCAATTCTCACGAGGTCAAAATTAACCTACACAATATAGCCCGAAGAACACGTTAATGTGGCGATGTTCACGGTTGCGGCTACAGAGTAGTATGTAACCAGATGTAACATAATTGAAATATCGATATCGACTTTTTTGTTATTTAAAAAGCAATTTTTTCGTCCAGTTTATTCTAATTTTCTCCCAGCGTTTCAAATGGATAATTAGGAATATTTTATTTTCGTTACACTGAAAACCAGTGATTATATATAATATATATATAGTAAATCGCTTATCATAATGATAATGCACTCAAACCGTCAATATATTCACCATCCGCAAGTTGTTCACCCAAATATTGCCGCTTGTCTTGATCTGAGAACAACATCTATATCTGTCAACCCACAAGATCATAAAATTAATCATTGCTCGAGCATCTGCCATAAAACGCCAAAAGTATTCTCCTCTCGGGGATTCCCCATAGACTTATGCGGAGGTCTGTAAAGCACATCAGGATAAAGCAACAACGTAATATGAATAAAAACTTACTCGCAGTATACGTCTACTAACTTACATCTAAAATTTACGTACTACTTCCTGTTTTTTTATGTAACGAAAGGATTCCGTTATTGCTCATATTTATTATGCTTTCTGTCGATTTCTATGTTCTGAGATTGACGGTCCATATAATTATATACCGATACATCATCAATGTGGAACTGTTGAGAAATATAGCTAAAAATAGTTACAAATATACCTTTACAAAAATATCAAAATATAAAAAAAAGTGAATATATATAAGTGAAAATATGAAAAAATATATAGGTAAATCAATTATTTAGGGATGAAGAATTAACCCACAATTGGAAAAAATAAGCTTTCAGAAAAATTTTGCCGCAATTAAGGTATTGATCCATGGTAGCCAGTTGTTTTCAAACTGTTTGCTTTCAACTTTTTTTTCATTCTAAATTTTTCAATACACATTTTATCCTATCGGGATTTTTAATTGGGGGTCAATTTTTTAAACTGCCATTACTTCCATGAATACATAAATAATAACAATAAATATTGGTTTTAAATAACATTATATATTTATTATTAATATTGTTAATTTTATCATTACGTTTTATTCCGCTTATTTTATTATTTACACTATACTACAGTGCCGTGTTCTTTCTTTACTTTTGTTGGTTCGGCTTTGCCTATATAAATTACTAATTTTTTTTTTTGGCCTTACAGGTTTTTTTTTTAACAAAGTACTAGAATAGAATTATGATTGTTTGTATTTTGTACCCATTGCACCTAACGTAAATTTTTCTTAAAATAATCACCAACGATCCCTCCTATAATCCCGAAAAATCGTGAAAAGTATAATATGTATCCGGAATTAAATTCAAAATCTATTCTTTGTTTGATGGTACTATTCCCTGAAGCTGTCCTAAAACATCGGCCCCCACTCGTCGCATAGCATTTTTTATACATATACACGCACACACACACACACACACACACACATATATATATATATATATATATATATATATATTTACTAATGCTTTTACAACAACGATCATTAATTAAGTTGTCGGCGGGTTCCCATATCGACGACGATTATTATCAATTGCCCCTCGCGAGTCGTCACGTGGCCTCGTCCCCCTCCCTGGGTTAGCATGACAGCGAGCGAAGAGCCGCCCGGAGAGCCGCGCGCACGCGATCTTAGCAGTCGCTGTGCGGGCGGCAAATTGATTTTTAGATAATATTCTATATATATATGTACGCGTATAAAGACAGGCGTTTACACCAATGTGAGAGAAAGTAGTGCGGGTGCAGAGGGGATCGAGGGGGGGCGCTGAATCAGCGCGTCGAGGGGGTCAGGGGGCGAGAGTATGCGGGCGCCGGGCTAGACGATAATTGGCCGTAATGAATCTACCGCTATGTGCTCGAGGAGACGTTACGCTTCTTCCCTTTTCTTTTTTTCGCGCCGGCCCGCCCGCGTCTCGCCGCGTGCCCCGTAGTTTTTCTATATACATATATAACGAGGGATCGGCAATATAACAATGCGGCCACGAGTTGCGTATGATCCGCAGTCGTTTCCGGATGGCGCGCTGGATGAGCCGAGCGCGAGTCGCAGGGTAAATGCTCAATTGGTCAGCTGCGCGTCGAATTCGTGATGTCGCGGTGGCGACTGGATATCGCGAACATTGCTCTGGCGTATTTACTGCATAAGTTTAGATATTTTTCAAATTAAATTTAAATATCGCCCCCGACCGAGTAGGGTCGACTTTATCTATTTTTTCATCGCATTGAAAAAGGCACTGGAAAACATTAATTTGAGAAATTTGACGAATCTTGATTTTTACAGACATTTTGTGGCCTTTCCCGTTAACTTTTGCGTAACCATACTACGTAACAATTCTACCTAATTTAGATGTAAATAGACAAAGAAAAATTATAAAGATGTATTATAGGGATATATATATATATATAATAGTAGAAAATCCGAGGATCCCGAGCTGAAAAAATTGTTTAAATATCTATAAATATTACATGTAGAGCCGAGAAATACATTTTCGTTACATCTGACGTTGCTGATACGCCAGATTAAGATCAATCAATTCCGTTATGTACAGGAGAGTTCCGCGCATACCTGCGAGGCTCTTATTCTTTGGGAATTCGTGCGGACACAGCGTGGGGCGGGGGCGGGTACAGGAGTAGTATTTTGATTAATTCATTGGTAATTAGATTCAAGGGTACTGCAGCGCGGGGAACGCGACGGTATCGTTCAATTCTCGTCTTAATTATCCAAGCCGGAACAATGCGCGGCAAGGAAGCTCTCGCAATACGGACTAATTATGCAAAGGAAGCATCGCTGTTATTTCAGTGGACGTAAGAGAATGTCTGTCGCCTGTTGGTCTTTCGCGCTATACATGTTTGCGCAAAGTCACGCGCGGGCGTTCCCCCGTATATAGATGTATATATATATATAGCTTGAATAAAGAGCCCTCGAGCGATACAGAGGAAAATTATTGCTTAGGCGTAAAATCTGGTACATTGACAAGATGGGGAATGGATTGTACTATATTACACATTAATAATTATATAAATCAATAGAAAAATTATTTATTATTGCTATAAATGTGTACAGATATGTTTTTTCTTCATTGTATTTATGGAATGTCGCATCAACTTACAGATACGTGTATGTATAAAATTAATTGTTTAATGTATGCGTTTTGTCGTAATTGATAAATTCTACTTCTTATATTAAAGTTATAGTTAAGATTGTAATTGAAAATCTTTTCTTTATCTTATATGTTATGTACAATTACATTCATCTAGCTTTCATAAAAAAGAAACGGCAGATGTTTAAATCAAAATGTTTTCTTTATTTTTATTAATTCATAAATCCTAAATATATATAGCTCACGAATATAAATATCTGCTCCGAGCCTGTTCTTCTGTACTTTGTTGCTTCTTTTATCTCCGATGATTTGACGTACCGGAGGCAGAAGCTCAATGGTCCCCGTTCGTTATACAAGCCCTGAAAATTCATTTATAAAAGCAATTGAACTCTACCCCCTCTGACGTATAATTAGAGTGTGAAAAATCAAAGCGTCATGTATATATTCACATGTGTGTATGTGCGTGTGTGTGTGCGCCTATGCACAGTCGAAAATACTCTGACCGGAACAAAAGGGAGAGTGCGCGCGGTGGAACGAGCGAAGGGGACGAACGAAACGTATAAAAGCTCATATGCATATATAGGTATCGGATCTCGCCGCGCGCTAAGTGCTGGAATTTTCACGACTCCCGCTTTCCCACGTCGATCGGCTATTATAACAGCGGGGGCAGGTTGGAGTCGCGCGCGCGCGCGCGCATAGCCGCTCGATGCACAGTTCGCCGCACTTCTCGATTTATATAATATATACGTATGTATGCATTTACATAGGGGAGAGTGATCGACGCGTACAGGAGCGGGGTGGGGGAAGAGGCTAAAGGGGAAGTACTGCGGGAGACACGAAGATTTGGGCGCTAGAGTGGGGGACGGGGCGACAGAGGAAAACGGAAAAGGTAGAGGTGCGCGCGCGTGCTCGCGCTCGTGGAGGAAAAGGACATTTTTTCGGTCGCACGACTTGGTCGACAATTTTTTTTTTTTTTTTTAGGCGTTGGCGCGTGTTCGCCACACGAGTCGATCTTGTAAGTTCTTTATAGGTAGGATGTATAACACGCTGCATTTTCGAATCGCTCTGTAATTAAAAGGAAACGTAGGGGCGCAAGGACTTGCCCAAGGGGGCGGTGGCTAGAAAATCGGATGCGCATACGGAATTTTATAATCGAGTATAATCCACCAATGGCTGGTGATTTAAGCACGGGAGAATACTAAGTTAAAATTAGATAAGACAAGCAGGTAAGTTTTGGTACCACGATACTTATTATCGATATGAAATAAAAATTTCGAGGTGTACATCTATTATTATTGATTTTCATAATTATTTCGTATGTATATATAGAAATATATATAATGTATTGCATAAATTAGCTAACGGTATAGGAAATTCTGACTTTGCCTCTTGAACGTTATGAGCAAAAATATTTGGACAATGTAATGATATAGGTGTGTACGAAAGGGAAGACTAAAATTATGTTCCAATATATTCGTATTTGCAGGAGGTCCAGTCGTAAAATCTAAAGCAATGGTCTAAAACATCTCCTCACTCATTCCCACTAATTGTCTGGTCGAAAATCCCATGTTCGAAAAGGGCTAAAATAGGCTATATATAATAGTGCGTACCTTCCTGTGGCGTCGCATTATTTATTGAATGAGAGAGAGAGAGAGAGAGAGAGAGAGTGAGAGAGAGGGAGGGAGAGGTGCATTTTGCGTCCGGGTGCCCGACCCATCGGGTGAGGAGCGCGAGCGGGAAGCGTGCGCTGGGTCTCCTAAAAGACGCACGCGCGCATGTCGCATGCTCGTGCCACAATGAAATATATATATATATATATATATATATATATATATATATATATATATAATCGTAAATTTTGGTCACTGCTTCTGTTTCTCTGGAGACTTTATACGGCGACGGGGTTTCCTCGATGGCTTAACGCCCTTGTGGGTGTTTTTGCGCCGGTCGGATTTTTTTCTACGGTCGAACACTCCTTCGGACGCAGAGGTAGAGCACGCAGCTGTGCCTATTCTATTATATAAATCTCACTTCGTGCGCAGAGACTCCATTTAGTATTTTTGTACTGAAAATAAATGTCTGTTATCAAGTAAATATTTTCTTGTTTTGTACCGAGTAAATTATTTTCTCCTATTGAGAAAGTATCTCCGTAAGTGATGGAAGTAATTCCTTGACGCAAAAAGAATTCAACTAAATCAGACAACGTGTTAAACGAAGTGAATATTTTTTTGATCGAAGAAAGTGATTTTATTCATACGAAACGAGTAAATATTTATTTGATATTAGAAAAATTATTTTCAGTATGTAATAATGCTTTCGTTGTTGTGTCACAAAGTTTTGTTATTGCGATTTTTTTTTAATCTCGGCCGAAATATGCGAGCGTATATTTTGGAAAAGTGTTCAACTCGATTTTCTCGATTCTTTTCATACTTTTGTCCTTTTTCCAGATTATAATAAATGAAAAGTTATGTATGTCGTGATCAGTTATACGATGTTTCGATCACGTTTTAGTACCACTATTAATTAGGGAGCCTATGTTTAGTTTTTTTTTTTCGACTTGAATATAAATTCTAGAGCAAAATTGTGTCGAATGTAAAATGCGTAATTTAGTAAGATCTATAACTTGAATTCGAATTTTTTGTTTTTAATACATAAAGTTATTCAATAAATACGACATTTTTTATGGGATCTTTGTTAGTTTCGCTATTCAAATATAATTTCCTATTATAATCACTAGAATATCTGCAATTTATTATTATAATAGTGATCAGTATTAAAAAAAAACTTGTAACAAAATCGGGTTATGGGATCTTTTTCTTTAGTAAATCGTTAGTAAACGTAAATAATGGATTAATCATCTGCGGTCTTGCGGCAAAGGTATTTAAACTAAAAGATTTTTAAAAAATATCAGTGTAAGAGTAAAGCGAGGAGAGGAGAAACAAAATGACTTTTTCAAAAATATTCATTATTATAAGAGCTACGATGTCTATACAATAACAATCGCTTGTTGAAAACATCGGTTTCTGAAGCTACGGACGCCAAATGACGCAGAGCTCCAATTTTTCGCCCCTCCCCCCCGCTTCCTGCGGAACGAAGCGTCGACGAACGCGCGTAATACTGCGCCCTTACCCCGGGCCAGTTTCTCTAAGTATTGCTTTCCTTCGTTTCGCGCGAGGTGCGCGTGTGCGCCTGCACGAATGCGCGCACCCTCCAGCTCGCTCCTCTGCGCTCGACCTCTCGGATCCGCGTGTCTTGATTTCTTTCGGACGCATCTGCCCCGGTCTCTCACGCGCCCCCACCCCTCCCATCCTCCCTTCCTCCTGTATATATACACTTTGCAGCCGGCTGTGCGTGGTTACGTGCGCTATATATATATATATATATATATATATATATATATACTCGCTTGATGCACGCGTGTTCTCGTCCTCCTCTGCACCGCAGCTCCGTTCGCTCGTTCCCGTAGGGCTTCGCTTTTCGCAGGTTCTCCGGCAGCATATATATATATATATATATATATATATATATATATATATATATATGGTCCAAGCAAGCCGCATTTACGCAGATGCGCGCACGCGCCGATGCATGCGCGGTTTCGAATAGTATACAAGGCGTATATGGCATATATGTATGTGTCTTGTATACATATGGAGCGTTGTAAATCGAAGAAGTGTGGCACGGTTCTTTGCGCGTCTGATGCGTGTCTGCGGAGAACTCGGTTTTCGGACTATTATATAGATGTATATATATATATATATATATATATATATATATATATATATATATTTACGTATAAGATAGGAAGAATACGGTGAGAACAGTTCTCTAGGGGATAGCAGTTTGAGGGATGGACCGGTGATTTAGATCGTTGCGGAAAGTCTTAGAAAATAAGGGTCAAGGAGGGGGTCCAACTTTATTGCCATCACTTCGATAAGAATAGTTTAGGGCCTTATATTTGATCTGATTTAGTAACGTATTTCTATGATTCAAACCAGATCATATCATCCAAACCACACCAAATCAAGCTCGGAAGATATTTACTCCACTGGCGTTAACGAGATTAATTTACTCTTGTGAGAAAATTTGAAGAGATTATAAGATAATTGCGAGAGTTACCAAATTGCATTAATTAGAAAAAACGTAGAAAGAAACATGAAATTTGTAGAGGAAAATTATTTCTAAAACACGGCTCGAAATTCTTAATTAAATCGTATCGATATTTGCTTACGCTTTTAAAATTAATATTTTACAAGATGAATGGACCTGCAGATGATAAAATTGTACCATGGGCGGAAATACGTCATATAATTAATTATGGCGCGTCTATAAATCTTAAATAAATGATTCTCTCTAAAAGATTTCAAGAAGATATTACGTGAAGAATAATAAGTTTTAATTAATGTGTTCTTAGTACTTCGCTGATTGAAATTAATTCCGTAAATAATTTAATTTTCTAATTATATCTACATATACTTATTGCAACGCACGGTATTTGATACGCGTATATTGGGCAACCGCATCGCGAAATAAAAACTGGCTTTCTTTCCCAGAAAACGAAGGATGGCTCTCGTTTCTTCTCGGTCATTTGATATAAGGAGAAGGGAAAAAAGGACGAGAAGAGATCCTGAAAAACAGACAAGACGAAAGAGGTAGAGAGAGAGAGAGAGAGAGAGAGGGAGGGAGAGAGTGAGAGAGACAGAAGGGGAGTATCAAAAACGTAAAAAATAGAAGATGAGAGAGTGGAAGGTAAAGATCTGAAGTTTGATAGGTACATCGGACTCGAGAGCGCATTGTCCCCTCCGTAGCCTCTCCCCTTCCGCATTTTTTAAAGGAGCCCCGATGCACGTGCTCCAAGATTTGGGCGAGGCTCGAATGTTTTAGATCTTTAACAGGGCTTCCATTTTTATCCCCGTTATAATATTTTTTGACAGAAGGGTTTCTCGAGTGATGCTCGAATAAAAAAAATCTGTATACAGATGAACACATCGTTTTCTGAAACATTAATTAAAAAAACTCGCCGTAATTAAGTTATGTAACAAACGTGTGTCATAAATTTGAGGGAGATCAGGTGGATCTCCAATGACTGCTCAATTAGACTACATTTGTTAGACGAGAGGAGCGTCTTTTTCAAAATGCATATTTCTCCACATTTATCTCTAAGTAATTTATCCTAATGGACAGTTAGATTTAATAAAATTTAATAATAAGAATACGAATACATCAACATTTTTTTTTTAATTTTAGCAAAATCCATTGGGAATGACCCAAATATCTACTTGGATAAAGCTACGATTTAAAAGTGGCGATTTTTATGATTCGGAAAAATGTACTTCCGGAAAAAAGAATCATTAGGGAAAATACAAAAAATTATTAATCATAATTTATCTTATAATAAATATTCTGATGCAACAGAGAATATAGATTTACGGAATATGCACGAACCAAACTAGTCTTAAGAGCAACTTCTGGCTTCTGTGTCTGAAGAGAATAAACAATTTGTTACTGATAACTTGATTCCATAATACCTTGAACCTATTCGATTTCGTTTAACTCTCTTAACGAAAACTTCTATATTACAAGTTTTTTTTTATCATTTTTCCACATTTCTAAAATCTTTTTCAAATCTTGCCAGAGTTTTTTCTATTTTTTTTTTTTTGTTTATAAATGATACTGCGGTAACCGGCGGTAACCTGTAGGATTGTAGGACTGCACGGGCATGTGAGAAACTCGACGAAAGCTTTGTTCACGCATAAAGCTCCGAAAAAAGCAGTAACCATATAGAGAATGAAATTATGGGGAAGGGAGGACGACAGGGGTGGAAAGCGGGTCAGAAATAGAATTCCATCGCACACCGTGGCGCGTCGCTCACCTTCGCGCTCCCTCGCACGCTCGCTCGGTGCGCGGGCATTGACGAGCCGCGATCGAAATGCACCGGGTGAGGAGGGTCGCAGGCGTGAGAACGGATTCTGCGATTTATCAAGCGAGCCAGCTCCATAATCGTGTATGCGTGTAAGGGAGGAAATTTTTTTGTCGTATATTTTTTTTCTGCTCCCCCGACGAAGCATTACGGGGTGGTGGCCTCGTGACAAAAAGTAAATTGTCTCTGATATATCCGAAATGTCACGTGCTAGCGCAGCATCGGTCGCGTTAATTTGTTAAAGCTTCCTTCGTCTCTGAAATTTATCTTCCGCTTTAGATTAATGACGTGCGTTTTTAAGGTTTTTATAGGGCATATAGAATTTTTTTCTTCAAGTATAACTCATTACGGCGTTGGATTAGATACTTAGCTGCTGTATATTTTCTTAGCTGTCTTGACAAAATAGTACTATGAAATAATAATCAATCAATATTATTTCAATTTAATGCATTGTTATAATTTAAGGCTTTTCTTTCAATGATGTGAGATCAATGTGTAAGTTAAACCGAATCAATGTCAATGAATTTTTTTTTTTTTTGATACCCGTTAATAAGTTTGGTAATAAGTCTATCCACTAATAAGTCTGGTAATCGCGTAATAAGTTTTAAGCGACTGGCAATATTAAAGTCTTTAAGGTTCAATCTTAAACTATTATAACTATATAAACTAATAAAATAGCACTCAGCAATTATGAGCATAGAAATAACGATCTGAACGTATAACAACCCCAGAATTCGTGCCGATCTAATCGGGAGCTCTATGAAAGCGTGGATATATAAAATATAAGAGAAAACATTCGAGGATTACGATCCGTTTAGTTTCGATCTCGAAGCCATCTTTTCGTAATCTCCTTTTCCTCGCTCCAAACGCATCGAAAGAAATGTAAATATGCACGCGCGCACGAATCGGACGAAGCGCATAAAGCAGAGCGAGATTAAAAGGCGAGGCACGATACCGGGCTTTTCAGGCGGCCACCGAGCGGTTATTCTGGTTATAAACGTCATAAACACGTATATACGAAAATCCGAGCTCCTGCTCTGCCCCCTCGCCAGGTGAGGGTTCTTACGGATATAGAGCGGCTCTCGAGCCGTTTGAACAGCGCGACGTAACGAGGGGGCACGGACGTGCGCGGCGAGGGGTAGCAGAAAAAGGGGGAGCCGAAGTCCGGAGCGTCCTATAAAGAGGATCGCAATCGGGGTTCAAACCGGCATGGCAGGCACACTTGTTTTGCCGTGTCCGCTCGTGAGTTCCCATAACCGCGCAAAGATTGCTTTATAGAAATTCCATAATGTGAAATGCGGACGCGTAGCAGCTCCGCTTTTTCGCCAACGATCCGATCTGTATTCTACGCATTGGAAATCGATCGTACGTATGTGTTATCAATATCGTCGCGCCCTAGATCCGCGTGCTTGACGAACGTAGCATAGGTAATATCTGTTCAATCTTAATATTTCGGCATACGGGATTATCTAGAAAATAAAAAAGTTGCTATAACATATTAATAGTTTAAATTGTAATTATAATAATTAAACCGTAATTATTAAATGATTTGATAATAATATCACTCTCAATCGTATTTGCTTCTTGTTGTTGTTCTTCTTCTTCTTCTTTGTATAATATATGAAAATGGAATGCATGCTGTTTGGATGTGCTCGTATAACTTTAGTGAATAGAGAGAAATCGTGCAGAAGCAAGAGAATTGTATGATAATTTAGATAAAAAAGTACATGCTTCATTGAGGACGAGCGATTATAGAAAATTAAAAGATACAAATGTTTCATTTAGAAGCAGTGTTTAGATAGTTCTGGATTAATTTTCTTCGGATCATTTATTTTAAACGATATTAGCGAAAGGCCAAGCCAATTGAAATTTATAAGAAATTCTTTTATGTTAATCACGATTTTACATTATGACACCCTGACAGGTTGTTCAAGGCGTTTGCTTTCAAATATGATCGGTAATCACCGATTCTGATTATATAACTAATAGATTTGTTGTTTTCATTGAATCATCAAGAACCACGGCAGATAGTTTGAGAACCACAGACGAATAACGCGACCGGATTGTACGGGAATTTTGGATTTTCAATTAACAAAAACAAACATTAATCGTCGTACTGCCGAAGTTCTTTTGACGTAAATCCAAATATTTTTGGCTATCGTTTTATATTTGAAACGATGTATTTGATAATAATAAATTCTCAAAAATATATCTTCCAATTATTTATATAGTAACAGTATAGCATAGCAAATTTGAATAGAGCTGTGGTTATACCGACCTGGGCCTTATCGAAAATGACATGAATCTGAATATCGCCGCTCATCATCAATTGGACTAGCCTAAATATTTATTATAATTTATATCAGTATAGTGCACTGCGAAATAGCTTTGTGCGTGCTCCAAAATATATGAAACTGACCTGTATGAGGTCATAAATAGTCAAAATGACAAAATACAAAATATCCTACTGTGTGCCTCGTACACTGAGACACACAGATGAGAAACGCAGCAGGAACACTGCAGCAGTGTGGTTTGTAATCTTGATGGTTTATGCTAGTTTACGCCTCGAGTCCGTAACTTGTATTATTAGAGGTTGTAGTAAAGATCAAGTGAAATAATTTATACAAGTAGAGATTTTAGGAGAAACAACGAAAAATGTTAGATATGCTTTTATTTAAGATATTTAATTAAACTTTTATTAGAGAATCTTAAAGGGAGTAGGAAATTGTATTTTTATCAAAATTTTTGTGCTTTGACATGCTGCTTGATATGAATATAGATATAGATAATATGAAAGATGACTTCCACATGATTTGACGAATGCGTATAATTTCCTTTAATTTCATTTATGCTTATTATTTAATTGTTACAAAGCAATTTTATCATTATCATGGTTTTTACCACATGTTTAATGTCAAAAACAATCTTACTCGTCTATGGTAAAACAATTAACAATAATCTCAATTTTTATTTTGCTTTGATTGTATTTAACCTTCAAAAATATAAGATATTAATTACGCTCCTTTACACGGTCATACTAATTATCATTGCAATGACTTGTTTTATCTGAACGACTCCATTATAAAAACACCAAAGCACCATTCGCATCAATTAGCCTTGGAATTCACCATCTACTCATTTAGCAGTCAATCAAATTATTATAAGTTAATCAACGTAATTAACGATATTCGACAGTCGAAAATTCCCTCGGGTGCCTCTTCGACAACGCACGAAAATTCAGTCCTCTCCCATTCAATACAGGATTCCCATTTAGGTGTGAAAAATCAGTTACTCTCTTAGTAAAAAACACTTCGAACTCGCTTACCCCGATCTAAAACGCCCATCTCATATATATATATATATATATACAAAGCTACGAAGCCGCCCCACTGGGAGAAACGATCGGCCAAGCATATCATCATTGCCAGACATACAAATACACGTCGTTTATTATATCCCTAGGGGAGGGGGTCGCGCGTTATATGGGCATATAATAAAATGCAGGGTGGAGGAAGTACGAGAGCGAGAGGGTGACTCTAGAGGCCGATGGAAAGCAAGTCAGAGCAATTGTGAATCTATGTAAAAATATAATTAGTAGGCCTGAGGAAAATTCTAAGCCATGGGATATAGAGGTAGAGCCAACGAACGCCTGTAGAGCGTTTTCATAGCTTATGTTCTTGATAAAAAGACGAAAGGATATTTTTATCTCTACCGAACAATCTTGAAGATGGATCTTGGATGGGGCATTAAATCTTTCGTTAATATCTATTAAAATAAGCGAGAAAATACGTGATAAAATTTTTTAGCGTTTTTTTTTAACATTTTGCCAATACCTAGCGCTTCTATTTTTATCTTCGTATGCGTTCCCAGAGACGGAAATTCTAGGAGAAAACATATTTTCAGTGCAATTTCGCACCAATTAATTTTTTGTAAACTTGACTGAAGATATCATTAGGAAACGTTTAGATCGAGGACAAAATAGAATTAACATGCTCGAAGAAAGGCATGCGCTATGGGATATTTATTATTTTTATATGAAATAAAATTTATACAATTAAAGAGTATTCTGAAATGTTCTTGGTTTATTAAAATTTATTGAATTAATAAATATTTATAACGGTATTGAAATCCTTCTAATATAATATATTAACTAAAGTAACAGTAGAATATATTAATAAAAATAATATTTCGTGAGGATGAACCGTAGCGGTTAGAAACAGCGAGCACCAAAGGAGAAAATAAGGTGGTGGGGGCAGTCAGATTGTCCTTTGCTAACATAGAATATAGTTTATTATTTTTATTATATTTATTTTTATTTTATTTTATATTATTTTATTTTATTTTATTTTATTATTATTGTAATTTATTAGTTTATTTTTTAATGGAATTAAATTTAGTAATAAGTTTTATTTCAGACTCTTCGGGGATGAATAAACAAGGACAGTCTGATTGTCATTATTTTAGTTAACATATTATATTATAAGGACCTATAAAAATATTTATTATTTTAATTTACAACAGTCGACATAAATACAAATTTAATTAAAAAGTTTATTGACATTACATTGACAAATGACCTTTTATACGATCTTTACAAAATTCATTTACCACTTACCAAATAATCCCTTACATAATTAACTCGGGCGAAGCCGAGATGGGGGATTGTAGTAATGCAAATATATACGAAAAAGCATATGTTCTCATGGGGGCTCAATATGCACGCTCTCATTATTTAATAGAGTGAGAGTGCGCGCGCGGGCGCGCTGACGACGACGGAGGCGGACACGCGCCAAATCCCATCGCAGCCCCTCCCCCCCAGCGCGCGAGCCGCCCTCATTGTCGCACCCTTTGACTTCATACGTTATATATATATATATATATATATATATATATATATATATATATATATACAAGTATATACTTGCGGACAGAAGCCGCAGATATTAAGTGCGATGCGGGCGCGCGCTAAAAGGGCGCGATCGTCGTTTTTTCTATACGTGAACTGCAGTGCGGACCGGACGGACGCGACTCCGCGCGTTCTGATAATATTCACACGGTGTGCCACGCGATATATGGTTCATGGGAGCCGAAGCTCGGCCCGAGCTATCTGTTGCGGTGTTTATTGAGAGGGCGATTATTGATGGATGCGGGATCGCATTGTTTCGATTTCGGTTCGGCGCGAAAGACGCGGGCTCGCCGACGGCTCTCCAATTCGACGATTTGCCCTCACGTAGATCGATGGAAAATCGATGAGCTTCTTTTCATTAGAGGAATGGAGGGGGAGGGGGTGGCGGCAAAAGCGATTTCAGATCCCACGAATTGATTTTCAATCGATTGAAAACGATTCCACCGATACTCGAATGATTCGTTAGAACGGCGATCTGATGGATTTAACCGGCGATATCACAGGTTAAGGCTTTCGATGATAACTATCTACTGTTGAATGTATGCTTTTCGGGACATCCTGTTCTGCGAAGGCTTAAGCATTTGGAGAAAAACAAACCAGCCGGAGCAATTTCTATAAGTTCGTTTTTAGTTATTATAGGAAAATTAGTACAGGATTTAAAGGCTTCTCAATTGGGCTACGATCAAGCTGTGTTAATCTTTCACATTGAAGGTAATAATGGAAATGGGAATTCGCAGAAACTTTTCGTCGAGAGCAATGAGTTGCGCTACTTTTCGTCGCCACTGCTGAATTTTCCTGACGTTCGTTGCTAAATGAATGTAACGCTTGTCTTCCTTGGTATGATATACTGAAACGGAGTGTTCATAAAAAAAAAAGAATAGATGGTAGAAATTGATTATTTCACGGGATAGTTTTGAATTTTTTTATTTGTTCTATATTATTTAGGATCGGAAAAAATTATAATAGTCGAACATTACACTGAAAAAGAAAATTATAGTAATTAGTAAAGTAAAATAAATATTTTCGTGATTTTGATCTTTATCCGATTTATACAATATTTATTTACATTAAGTAATTATTTGTGTGCTACTTTGCAAATAATATATTAGCATTTCTAAGGCTTATACCTAACAGAAGTACTATGTAGAATAAATGCAATAATCACATCCAAATGTTTTACTGGATTTACTTAACGGAGTCTTCGATGTTTCACGAAAGTTATAAGCGCGCAATAAATCGAACATTAGTAAATACAAATATTTTATCGACCCCTTAAGTCTCAGAAATAGATTTTATTAAAAAAAAAAAAATAACTATTGTTCCGTTAAATAAAACAAAAACCCTTGATTTACATCCCGCAGGGGCAGTCGTTTATGCAAACAGGCACGATGGAATCCGAGCTATATAATTTTCTTAAGATAATAAAGCCGAAGGATTATTATCATGGCAAACTTCGTTTCGGTATAATCATTCCGGGCGCTGGCAGGCGGCCACCCAATCTCCCAAGTTTCGAAGGTTATAGGTAACAATCTGCAGGGGCACGCACCCCTCTCGGGTCGAGGAGGGACAAGGTGAGCCGCGATCTTCCCAATCCAATCTCAAGCGTTTACCTTAATGCCTTCCTCCTATAAATTACATGGCGTGTATATATATATATATATATATATATATATATATATATATATTAATATATATATAAATTATTTCATTATACAGTTAACGGAAGAGAAGAGACTGTGACAGTCGAGATGGCAGTGAAATATTTGAATATTTCAGTGTTAAAGTGGATATATTATATTTTTATAAAGTTACATATTGAGATGCCTAAGGCCTTATATGTAAAATTGTATGCGTATTTAATTATAAACATAATTTGCAGAGAATTGGGACGACGATAAGCAAAATATTTCCAAGTACGTCAATCGTATGAAGTAATATGCTTATCTTATTTTTTTACAACAAGAATTAAATTTTCTTTCTGAAATTTTTCAATTATTTCAAAACATTGTTTACTTCGTCCTTTCTGAAAAGCGTAATATTTTTTTTAACTCTGACCTTTTCATGTACATTGTGGCTTTAAATAATACTTCGAACGGAATAAGAATTATGCCCAACTGAATACATTAAATCAATTCTTACAGAAAAAAGGCACAATCCATAAATGTATAAATCAAAGCTTTTTTCACTATTATCAAATATTCGTCATTATCAATTTAATTCAATTGCAATCTGAACGTGAACTGCAACGCTACCCCGGTATCATCTATATCGCAAAATATGCGTGCAGTCAACTATCGTGTCGTAATCACAACAAACAAGCACACACGCACGCGCTCCCGCGCATATATATATATATATATATAAAACTGCACGCAGGTGATGGTAACGCGCTACTGAATCGTAAACCCATTGAATTATCATAATCGCGCGAAGCCCTCTCGCCCCTTCCATCCCCTCGTTGCGACTTCATTAAAACGAGTCCCTGGAACTCCCCAATAACGCACTCGAACCATCACCCCCTCCCCCCTTTCAAGGCCCTTATCGATAGCCCAACGCCGTAAGGTCGAAGCGCGCAAACAAATCGGCTGGCACTCATGCCTCTATATACAGTAGAGACGCACACACACACACGCGCGCGCGCGCGCGCACGGGGTGAAGGGTTGAATTCGTTTCGGATTCGCTTATATATATATATATATATATATATATATATATATATATATATATATATACGTACATAGCCATCAGCGACGCCAGCGGCCCGAGTAAACAGTTGAAATAACCCCGCGTCCATAGTTGTACAGATGCATAGAGTGCGTGCACTAAAACGCACGAGGGTCACAGTGCAGCTCCAAGCTTTTCACGCGGCTGCGCGCGTCACGGGAAACGAGCGCGCGCGGATTTAACGGTGTAGGGGGCGAGTGAGTGTAGCGGTGGAGTGGGGGGGGGTCAGGCAGGGGAGGCGCCGGGCGGATATTAGAGCACGACCCGCTCGGCTGAATAATCCATCGAAACGCCAGGCCGGACCTGATTTACATGCCGCGCGGCCCCCTCTCGCCGCTGCCCCTATCGAATCGCGCCCCCCTCCCCCCACGACCCCCGCACATAGCGATAGTCGCCCATCCGGGGGGTCGCGCAATTTTCAAGCGGGTGGGGGGGGGGCGGACGGTGGAGAAAGGCGAGGGAAGTCGAGCTTTCGACGGGCACGCAGAGAGGTGGCGAAAACGACGCCATGGGAATCTCTCGCGCTTTTCTGACGCAGCCACCCCCCTCCCCCACAATCCTCGGTCACCGCCGGTTCGTTCTTCCGGTGTCCCTCATTATGCACGCATTATTATACGCGGGAGTCCGGCGTGGGGCAGAGAGTCGAGGTGCAGGGGCGGGCTTTGATTTACATTTACTCGCGGGCTACCGCGACGCCGAGCGTGTGATTTTTCCGGACTAATTGCTACGGCGGGGGTGGCCGCGGCGAGCGCGAGCCACATCAGCGATCCGATCGCGGGAATTGAATTTGAAATTGAGCGAGTTGCGGGGGGTGGGGCGTCGAGGCGATTGCGCGGCGCTTGCGATCCTCGGAAGATAAAGCATTCGTTCGAGGGTCGCGCACGATTTCTTTATTATTTTAATCTTTTCTCATGCTTTTCTATGCGATTATGTATACCTCTGCATAAATGTAGTCCTGACGTTCGATAATTTTTTCTTTTACCGCAACACGTACAGAGGTCAACGTTGTGAATTATCTATTATCACAATATCACAATCCCATTCTTATTATTCGTTATTTATTTCTATTCGTTAATCAAATCAATTGTTTGTATTTCTTACAGTTAAAAATATTTATTAAAAATTATTTTGCGTGTAGTTTTAAATTGTGAATAAAAAAACATAATAATAATACTAATAATAGTAATAAGATAATAGTATTAATTTGTGAGAGATTTATACATTAGTAAATGAACATGTATGCTGTAGCTAATGCAAATTTATATTTCAGTTACTTGTATTTTATATTAGTTGGAGAAATTTCTTTTTGTATAAAAACAATGGCTTTGGAGAAGCGGCTGAAGTTGCCAGATGTGTATTATATATATTTAAAAAAGATTTTTTCCTATGATAAGATGAACGTTAATGTACTGTAATTAATTAATATTATGGCTAAATACAACAATTTTCTAATTTTGTATTATTTGTCATTCTACTACTTCATTATATTTTTCTACATTGCATGATAAATTGCTCGTTTTTGAGAAAACGAATTAATATCCACTTTATTATGGTCAATATACGTATACCATTACCAATATACCTATACCATCTATTAGAACGTATTAAACATTTTTTACCGTTGTTTAATTATTTTGTGCTATCGAACTCCTCCAAACTTTAATTTTTTTATCTTAAATTTTTAAGGAAACAGCATCACGTACACACCTCATAGAAAACCATGCCTCAATCCAATTTTCACCTTAACTTATAATTTATCCGAACGTTGTATATAAAAGGATCTATATGATATTAAATGATCCGGCTTGAACTTCGATAAGTACGATATATAGAATGTGTCTGGATCCGAAAGTACATATGGCTCAATCAGGTAGATAACAGATAACCTCTACCTTACACGCTCAGTTAAGTAGAGTAAGGTAAATCTGCTATACATATATATTCGGATTTTCTCATTCGCATACAGCTACGTCGGACGGTCACCTGCGGATGATTAAATTGAGTCTCTAAAATGAACAGAAAGATCGCAGCTCGTATGCGCTAGCCAAATACAACGCCATAATTTCGAGAGCCCGTGAAGTAAGCGGAAAGCCAACAATGCGCCGATCATGGCTATTAACGCGACCTATCACTGACGCACACCCGTACTCACTCGCACACACGCGCACACGTACATCCTCACACGCGCGCTATAATGTAATTTTACCCACGCCGCGATCGAGGGCGTGAACGCGCGAGGCTTCAACTGGCGGTGCATCGACCGAGGAGACGCGGCTCTCGGCGCGTAATGCAAGTGCGCAGCTATTTGGCGGACTCGCAGCGACGAAGCGCAAAATACGGCTTTTTTCTTTGCTGTCCCTGCACCCCTGGCTCGATTGAACGGAGGCGCTTGGCGAAAGGACGGGTTGCCGGAAAAAGTGCTTACGCGACAAGGCGAGATTTTTACAGCGAAGAAGCCGAAGATCGAGGGGGGGGGCGGGGGTGGGTGCCTATAAGCCGGGGAATAGCGGATAGAGACGTTAACGAGAAGACGTCGTTGAAAGAGAGCGTAGAGTTTCTCGAATGCTCTCCTCGGGCGCTGTTGCGCTTCGACTTAATCTCAGGTATATAATTTTCTTATCTTCCTTTATATAATATATATATATATACATATACCGTGTTGCCGTCGTGTATATATGCGTGAAAAGATTAGATTGTGCGCCGGAATGAATTCGAGAATATTTTGCGGTATCGTTCGTCTTTTCTTTCGATGCT